>JAJPUD010005285.1:0-72031 GCA_023553655.1 Myrmecobius fasciatus
TCTGTCTCTCTCTCCTTCTCCAGCACTGGACAGTACCTGGCACGTAACAAGTGCCTCACATGTACTTATGGGCCTATTGACCAGAGCTTTACACGATCGACCTTCAATGAGCTCGTACAGATCTCTTTCTGATGATTCCTTTGCCCACTGTGTGCCAGCCCAGCGATTCACTCTCCATTGTCTTCCACAGTCCAGATTCAATGGGAGCAATCCTGCCCTTTTTTCTTCAGCAGTCAGCTCAGGGGCCACCCGCTCCTCTGTGAAGTCTTGCGGGTCTGGTCCCCATCCCCACCACGGCCACCCCAGCCCTCCTGCGATTTTCCTGGATCATTTTGCCTCTTTTGTCCCACGCGCCCTCGCTGCCGGCCCAGGGCGGGCTGTTTGTATGTACCCATCATTTGCCATTTGTATGGCTGCCATTTGGAGGTGGGGGCCACCTCTGCTTAACAAAATGACACCCACTTTTCAGAAGAACCCTCCAGTGTTCCCAAGGTTCTCGGAAGGAAGAGTCTTGAAGAATATTGACTTTAATAGGATAGAAGGGGACCAAAAACAGGAGCTGTCACTGCAGAGTAAGTCAGGCAACTCAAAATAGCCCAATAAAGTTGGGGAGAAAGTCAGAAGACAGGACAAAGTAGGCCATAAAGCAGCAGGCCCACTTTTCCAGAGGAACTGCTGTTACTGCAGCCTGCTTTGAAGTGTTAAAGAGAAGGCGGATGGATAAAAGTCAGGTGGTCCAGGCCAGGTGAGAGAGGAACATTTCTAAGAGGCTAATTAGCCCAAAATAGCCACTTCCTGTCTACAGACCTCAACCCAAATGTAAGTAATAGAAGATAACCCTTGTCAGGAAATAAGCAGTCCCCCCCCCTTTATGTCACCCTAAGACTGAGTCTGTGCCCTAACCAAAACAACAACAACAACAACTTAAAGTACTTAACTAATTTGAGTTTTGCTTATGCTCTGAGTACTGGTGAGGGCAAAAGGTACTGCAGTCCTGGTAGAGAGGAAGAAGTAGTGGATTTGAAGTCTGAGAACGTGGGTTCAAATCTCACCTTATATAGGTCAGGCCAATTCCTGCCCTTCTCTCCTCCCCATTTTTCTGATTTTCTAAATTGCAGGAGAAAACTGCAAGATGAAAGGAGAGGCCTTTGGAAGACTGAACAGGTAGGCCCTGAAAGTTGAACTCTAGGAAAGAAAGCCAATTTACTCCACATCATTTTCTTATGAAGTATAAGCCAGTAGTTGGTGTTTAAAATGCAATTATCTATGGGAAAGGTTAATGAAAAAGTGTTTGTTTATTTTAAATATGTGAAAATAACAAAAAAGCTAAGCATTAGGAGAATGTGGACAAGAGTAATATGAAATTATTTGTTTTCTGTTATTTTTTTCACTGATACATTTTGTTGTGACATATGGGTTAATTGGTTAATTGGGTTAAACATATCCCTTCCCTTGCCCATGGTACTTTCTATGGGAAAAAATGTTAAATAAAGTCACCTAATGTAGAGAATGCTATAGCTGTCCACTTCTTGTAGTTTATTATGTTAACATAAAGGGTGTAAACTTCACCCATAGTCATTTGGAACCAACAAGTCATTGTGCTTTCTTTATTCTGCCTCAACTGATAGTTTTCCTGATTTTTCTCTGAATTCTTCATTTTCCACATTTCCTTATGGTAAAATAATATTCCATCTTATTCCCTAGTGCTTAGAATGCTAGAGTTCAGTGTAAAAGACAAGTATAAATTCCTCATCCAACACTTTTTAGTTAAATAATCATAAACACATTTTTTACTCTCTCTGAACCTTAATTTCCCCATCTGTAAAATGGGGAAAATAATGCCTGTAGTAGCAACTTTGCAAGAATTTGCTAAGGCAAACAAAGCAATTAAATTAATCAAATGAATTAATAATTATGTGAATAAATTAATTCAATTAATCAAATGAACTAAATTAAATTAAAATTGTAAATGATTAAAATTTCCTTTACTTGTTAATATATTCTAAAAACTTACACTGTTGGTACAAATGCATGTTGTCATTGCTTCTTTTCATTCTTAGATTTAGACCTATGATATCATCAGTGTGAAGAAAGTCCCCACAGCACTTGAGATTGTGTGATTTGCCCATGGTCACAGAGATAAAATGAGTCAGAGGAGGATCATGATCCTGTGTCGTCCCAGCTTAACAATTATGTTGACCTTCTATCCACCATGTCTCACCTCCTCACATCACTAAAATTTGATCAGCCATTTTGCAATGGCTATATACGCAATTTGTTTATAGACTTTTCTGATGAAAATATTTCTGCTGATTTTCAAAAGCAAAAAAAAATCAATTTGAAACTTGAATAGTCCTGGAGTTGTTTTTAGAAAGATAGTTGTAAAGGGCTTAGCATAGTGCATGGCACATAGTAAGTACTCTCTAAATGATATTGATGTTATACTACACAGATGAAACTGAATTGCGTTAACCATTCTGGAAAATAATTTGGAATTAGGCAAGAAACTATTATAAAAATTAATGTTGTATATAATATATTGCCATATATTATATAATTACATATTGGCATATACTATTATATTAATATAATAATATTAATTATTATATGAATGTATAATATACATTAGTATGTGGTGACATATTAATACGTAATATATGTTATATTCATTGATAAATAATTTGGAATTAGGCAAGGCAGTGTCCGTACCTTTTGACCCAAAGCTTTCACTGAGGGGCTTATACCCTCAAGAAGGCCAAAGACAGAAAGAATAATCCCAGGTACATCAAAGTGTTCATAGCAGCACAATTTATTAGAAGGGAATAATTTAAATCAAAGTAGATTTTTATTGTTTAGTGGTTAGCTTAAAAATTATAACCCACAAATGTAGTGAACTACAATAGTGGTGTAAGAAATGACCAATGAGAACAATTCAGAGAAAAATGGGAAGACAGACCAATTGAGGCAGGAAAAAAAAAAAAGCAGAATCACTAAAACAATGTAAGTGGAAAGAAGAACAACAAAACCGAAAGTTCTGTGATGGCCAAGATTAGCTGAGAAGACAAGATAAGGAAATGTCTCTTCCTACATTCTGTACAAGGGAGTGAGAAAAATTATGGGTGTCAAAATTTGTGCATCCCATCAGACTTAGCTGCACCATTGGTGAGATTTACGGAACTTGCTTTTTTATTTTCACTTAGGAAGGAATATCATTCTGGGGAGATGAGCAAGGAGGCTGATGCTCATGTGAAAACAAAACATACAAAATGTTAGTGTTGTGATGAATATTTTGGCACGAATTGGACTTTTTTTTCTGGCGTTGACTTCTTTAGAGTATTAAAAAAAGTCTCAAGATTGCTGGAATTGTGGGTAGGATTGGTTTAGTGGACTTTTTTCCTTATAATATGAAATTGTTTCCCAGAAGAATTAATTCAGTGTGCAGCACCATCAACAACAAAAAAAAAATCTTGTGTGCTTTTAATTCCATGTTTCCTCCAGTTTTGAACCTCTCTATTAAAAAAATCATTGTAGGTTGATAGGTGATAAAGGATTGCTTTAATTTCCTTTATTATTTTTATTATTGAGAGATTTGAATAGTTTTATTCTTTCATCGTTCAGTGATTTGAATAATTTTTCATGTGCCTATAAATATATATTTCATTTTAATAATTTGTACTTTTTCCTATGATATGAGTAGATTGTCTAAGGAATTACTCTTATTCTTATGTATTTGTGTCAATTCCCTTCAGATTAAGAATATTCAGTGTTTTACAGATATGTTTGATGCAAACATTTATTTTTTTCTCACTCAACTTTTTTTTTTCTTTCTGATTCTGGATCTACTGATTTTTCTTTTTTAGACATTTTTTGATTTCACTCTTATAGGGAAGAAACTTTCTCTACAAATACAGAAATGTAACTGGTGTGCAACTTATATTCTTAGACAGTTGCTGGAGGCAAGGAGAGGCTGAGCAACTTGCCCAGATTCACATAACCACTATGTGTCAGTCATGGCAGTAATCAAACTCTTCCTGAAACTGAAGCCAGTTTCCCATTTTTCCTGTCATACAGCCTCTTTTATTTTTATTTTTCCTACAAAACCTTCTCAATTTTACATAATGGAAATGAGTTTTTTTGTCTTTTGTAATTTTCTTTGGCTGTGAATTTCTGGTTATAAGCATTTCTCCTATGAATAGCTATGAAAGAAATAACCTATTACTTCTAATTTTTAATGATGTAGTTTTTTTTATTTTTAAAGTGCTTATTCATTTGGAATTTATTGTGGACTATGATATAGATGTTAGTCTAAAGTTATTTTCTGCTAAACTGCATTCATATTTTCAGGGAGTTCTTATCAAATACTTATTGCTGCAATAATTCAGTTTATGTTCTTGGATTTATCAAATACTTTGCTTCT
This sequence comes from Myrmecobius fasciatus, assembly GCA_023553655.1. Classification (NCBI taxonomy): domain Eukaryota; kingdom Metazoa; phylum Chordata; class Mammalia; order Dasyuromorphia; family Myrmecobiidae; genus Myrmecobius; species Myrmecobius fasciatus. Next base: position 4,418 of record JAJPUD010005285.1, read on the forward strand.
AGGTCTTGCTTAGGTAGTCTATTCTGTTGATTTTTTTATAAGTACTATGTAGTATTAATAATTTCTACTTTGTAATTTAATTTGAGATCTAGTGATTTTAGACTTTATTCTAATTTTTCAGTTTCCATAAATTGGGAAAAGCGCATATCACTTGGCAAATGGCTGAATAGATTATGTATAAAATGTAATGGAATAGTGTTGTTTTGTATGAAATGAAGAAAATGATTTCAGAGAAAACTGATGTGAATTGATGTTGAGTGAAGTGGGCACAACCATCTACTTACACGATAAATTGTATACAATATTATATGACAATATGTAAAGATAAACGACTTTAAAGTACTTAAGAACTTTGATCAATGTGATAACCAAGTGCTATTCTCAGAAGACAGATGATGAAGCTGTGCATACTCTGCTTGAGAGGTAATGGTCTTAAGATGAAAAATGAGACATATATTTTTGGACTTAACCAGTATGAGAATTTATTGTGTTTGCTTATGCATGTTTATTAAAAGGGTTCTGCTTTTACTTCCTTTTATTTTCAATAAGGATGCATTGGGAGTGTAGGAAAGAAAGAAAACAAATCCTTTTAAATAAAAATATAAAGTTAAATACAACTCCAAGTCTGTAATTTTCTTAATATTTGACCTTTTCTTCTTTCATGTAAATTTTCCTATTGCTTTCTTTAATTCTACAAATTATTCTTTTGGTAATGTGATTGATAATAGAACTCAGTCTGCAAGGTATTGTACAATTTGTACTACTTTTAATTGATACATGGAAAAAAATCTCTTCCTCATCAATAGAAAGATTTTTTTTTCATGTTGAAGCTATTAAACTTGATAACTCTATTTCCCTATGAAGTTAATTTTGTGTTCTTTTCTGCCAGAATCTTGTGGCTCCTATCAATTAATATTTAGTTGTCTATTTTTAGTATGTCTCCAGATAATTTTTTTTATCTGACCTGGATAATAATATTGATGGTTTTTTATAATGACCTGGATAGTAATATTGATGGATTTTGTTTATAATTTTTTTTTGAAGTTGAAAAATTCTCAGATTGCTTTAACATATTCTATCTTTAAATTGTTTTGCTGGTAGTGATCTTATATTGCCGTGCTTTGACTTTTCTCTGATGCTTTTTTTATTAGGTAACTTTTTTTCATTGTTTCACTATATTTCCCTGCACATCTTACCACTTTATTTAAATTCTGTACCTGTTGTTCTAAATCATCACTTCCATTTAAAAAAAAATGGTACTCTAATTTTGACCCTTCTCTTTTATTTTTTAATCTAATTTTTCATACACCTTGGGGCTTCTTGCATTTGTTCTAATGTAATTTCTGTAGATCCAGTTCTAGTTATGTCAATATTAGTGCATGCATTTCCCCCTTTATAGTACTTCATTGCAAATCTGTATTTGTTTGCTCAGTTGTTCAATATATCTTTTGGTGTTCTAGTGGAGCTGCCTTAATGAGTATTTCTTTCTTTTCCACTCAGTTTGTTCTGATTTCTCCTATATGTTCTTGCTATTTTAGCAAGATGATGGGTAACTGGATATAGTCATGACTATTCACTCAAGTATCTTTCTTATGATCACTTTAAAAGATAATCCCATATTTTATAAAGTATTTTGATTGAGTTTTCAAATTTATTAATAATAAATTCAGGATTATGTAATTTGAGTTGAGCAATATTTCCTTTGCCAACTCATTTAGAATAATGGATTCTAAATAGTGTTCCAAAAAAGTAAAATTATAGCCAGAAAAATGCACTTTTGTAGGGAGCACTTTAAAAGTAAGGCAATAAGACTGAGGGTGTTGGGAGCAAAAAAAAAAAGAGAATGAGAAAATTTTGGCTTAGAAAGTGGATCTTTAAAAAAAAAAAAAGAACATTGAAACGAAGCAAAAACAAAGATGATATTCTTGGCTCTGGTGTCCTAGAACCTGAATATAAAGACAAAAGAAACACATTTTAAAGTTGTTCTCATTATGTTGCTGAAGTTGACATTGGTTTTATAATTTGGTAAATCTTAAGTATATGCTATGTGAGGAGAGTCACAAACTGTGTTATCTTTGAGTAGAGTGTTTGTTCCCATGCTGGAATTCACTGAGGCAATTGAATTCATTGGTTTTTGAAGGTGACCTACTGAAGATCTGGGGGAAATTAAAATGTTTAAGAAGATCTCAAAGGATAAAAAGTTCACAGTTGCTAAAATGTAATTAAACCTATTTTTTAGCTACAAAATTTGAGATGGGTATTTAGCCCCTCTATTTTTATTTTAATGTCATGATCCTATTTTACTATCACCAATCCCTGATAAAATTTAAATAAACAACTTTCTTATGTGTATTCTCCAAACACTAGCATGTTCCCTTTTCTTTTACTCTGACTATGCTCTTCCTACTGATCAGAACATTCTTTTCCCCATTTTCTCACTATTTTGTGAATGTCTTTGAGATTCCAAGCTAATCGACTTTAATAACTATCAATAACAAAATGGGGAAAACAACATAATAACTTGCATTTATATAGCATTTTAAGGTTTATAGAGCATTTTGCATATATTATTGGATCCTCACAACAAGCCTTGGAGGTAGACACTATTACTATCTCCTTTTTATAGATAAGAAAACTGAAGCAGAAAGTACATGAGTGATCCAGTGTTACCTTGCTAAGACTGTGAAGCAAGGTTCAAACTTAGGTCTTGTCAAATCCAAGTTTAGCAGTCTCTCCACCAAGCTGCTCAAGTGCCTCTTTCTAAGAGGAACTGAACCAGTAAAAAAGGCACTACAACAAGGAAAAAATCCAGAAATCACTTTAACCACAAACAGTTCTTGCCAAGTGAAGACACTCAAAAAACCAGGAGGAAAATGACAGAAGTTATGAAGTGTTTCTTGCCAAGATAACCAAAATAATGGAGAATTAAACAAAGACAGATGATCTTGAGGATGTGTATGTATAAAACAGGAGGGAAGACACCAAAGAGATGTAAAATGAAATAGTACTGCTAGTGTTTTATAGTGATTTTTTTTTCAGTAATCATGAAACTAAAACTATCATAATTGGGCTCCACAATCTCAGCTCTGATGTATTTTATATGGTAAAATATCAGTAACTCTTGAGAAATTTTTGTTGAGAAAAATGACTCAACACTATCAAAGAGATACAAAAGATATCTGTTATAGGCAGTGCATTTCAGTGATAAATTTCAAGATATCTTGAGGGAAGTATTTCAAAAAGAGTGGAAAAGATAATGGACAGTGCTTTATACACACATGTGAAACTGAGAAGATGGTAGGGAAATGAATAAGGAACCATATGTAAAATTTTTGTGAAAATGGTTCCTTCATTTATTGAGGGCATTATTGTTTAAAACATGGAAAGAGAGGTTTGGATAAAATATTTTCTGCATCAAACTTCATGGAGGTGATTTTTTCAGTAGGTCTACTTGCTCAGTGTGCATTGGACATATTTTATTTATCAATGGATTATGTTACCTTCTATTTAGAAATTAGAGAAGAACAGATTTGTTGATTCATCTCACCCCAAGTTGGCTCCACTAAGAAACATAGTGGTCACCACCTTCATGTGCATGGATTGAGGAAACTTTTGTTAACATGGTGGACTCTTCTTAATTGAAAACAAATTGGTCCTGTAAAATAGAAACACCAAATAACCCTTGTAGTTTGGAACAAAGATTGCCGTTAATACATTTAGAGCCTTCCTAGCAAAAAGAAAACTGCATAAGAATTTGTATATGAGAACAGAAATAATGATATGATCTTCAGAATGGTCTACTGACACTTTGTGGTAGCAAAGAACTGGAAACAGAGTAGGTACCATCAGTTAGGTATCAGTGGCACAGCAGTGTGGTATATGAATGTAATGGAATATTTTTGTGGTATAAGAGATAATGAGCATAATGGAGAGCCATGGAAAGACAAACGATGCGATGCAAAATTAAGTAGCACTGGGAAAACGATATATACGATTAGAGAAATGTAAATGGTAAGAACAGCTACAAAACAAACTCAAACCCTGTAAAAGGTTGTGAAATTCTAAACAGCAAACAGAACCAAGATAATTTAACTTCCCCTGTTCATTTGTAGAGATTAGAACCACAAGTAAAGAATATTGCTTATATTATCCAACTTTATCACTGTCGATTATTTTAATGTTTTTTTCTCTTCTTTTTGTTTCTGTTTTTGAAAAAAATCATTTGTTATAAGGAATGATTCTGGGAGGGAGGAAGGGAAGAAATACAGGGTGAAAATCTAGTAAATCTACACACATATATTTATATATCTGTACTTACCTATTTCTATCTATCTCTATCTCTCTATCAATCTACACACAGACACAGATACACAAACACACACATGCACAGAGTTTTCTAGAGCTCTGGATTCCGCTTCTGTCCTTGTCTTCTACTTGGTGGCCAAAAGAGTATTCTTTAATTCTTCTTCTGCCCTTAATGGAAAAAGGAGAAGATTCGAGCACCTTGTTTCTCTTTAATGGCCATGTAAGGCCCTATTGGGATACGATAGGGAAAACTGGTAAATACAATTCCATCCAATTTTTAGAAATATTCCCATGTCTTCTGTTTTTAGGTTATAGGTAAGGATTATCATCTCAATTTCTAGATTTCATTTTTTTTCAAAAGATTCATTATTGAGATTAAGTTTTTAGAAATATTCCCATGTCTCCTGTTTTTAGGTTATAGGTTAGGATTATCATCTCAATTTCTAGATTTCATTTTTCTTTCAAAAGATTCATTATTGAGATTAAGTTTTTAGAAATATTCCCATGTCTCCTGTTTTTAGGTTATAGGTAAGGATTATCATCTCAATTTCCAGATTTCATTTTCTTTCAAAAGATTCATTATTAAGATTAGCTTGGCAGTATACTTTCCCAGAGATATCCACATTGATAACGAAGTTAACACACACATTGTCAGGGGTAGCTCAATGTTTGGGAGGCATTCAAGGAAAGTGAGGGAGAGGAGAGCAGGTCTACACAGCCTTTTGGCTGACCTCATTGATGTATTCATGTGAAACCTGGACAGTCTACCAGCACCATGCCAGGAAACTGAGTTGCTTCCATTTGAATTGCCTTAGGAAGATTCTGAAGATCACATGGCAGAATAAAATGCCAGAGACAGAGGTCCTTTCTTATTTTTGTTAAAACTTTTTTATTTTCAAAACATCCTCATGGATAATTTTTCAACATTGATCCTTGCAAAACCTTGTGTTCCAAATTTTCTCCTCCCACCCCCTTCCATAGATGAGAAATAATCCAATATATATTAAACATGTTAAAATATATGTTAAATCCAATATGTGCATACATATTTATGTTGCTACATGAGAAAAATCAGATCAAAAAGGAAAAAAAATGAGAAAGAAAATAAAATGCAAGCAAACAACAATTAAAAAAAAGTGAAAATGCTATGTTGTGATCCACCCTCAGTTTCCACAGTTTATGAAGGTTCTTTCTTGGACTAAGCTGCCAAGCAGTCCAACTCCACTGCAGAGAGCACAGCTCCTCTCTTTAGCCACCGCCTCCTCCATGGGAATATGTAATATTTCTGTGTAGGAGAATATAAATTCCTTGAGGGCATTTTGACTTTTGTATTCTCAGCACCTAGAACAGTACCTAAAAGTCCTTCTCTCCCTCCTTCCCCCCTCCCTTTCCTCCCCATCCCTCTTTCTTTTCTCCCTCCTTCTCTCTCTCTCCTTTTCTCCCTCTTGCTTCTTCCTTCCCCAGATGGCGATTATTAGTATAAAGTTCTGAAATAATTCCATATTTACTCAAATCTGTTAGGATTTTCCAGTATTTAAAGAATTACCATTTTGTATTCCCTGTTTATATTTCTTCTGTTGGAGGTTGATATTCTATCAAAAATATGAGGGAGCTATAAGGAGATTGTGAAAGCTGGCCTTCCTCACACCAACAAGTGTGATTTCTCTATTTGACTGGAGAGCTGGGATTTGTACTGCCATCGTACTACCTTAAGGAGGGAGGATCCCCCAACCCCCCAAAAATTAGCATTAAAATTTTCCAAGGGTGTTAAACTTGAATTATAATAATGTTCTTCTGATGACAGTAATATATGAATGCAGTTATCATCCAGAGTCCTCATTATCCTGTTTTTCTATTTCAGGCAATAATTAGTGATTGCTAACTTTTTGGCTTCTGTGAGCTTCATAGATTTGTTAATGTTTCAGAAATTATTGGTATCATGCTACCTCCTAAATTCAATATATTTGAAGCCCTGGAAAGGTTTTTAACAATAGAGAACCATCACTCTTCACTCCCTCCTCAACCCAGCTTCTCTCTAGTCTATCTTAAAAATCATATTCCTAGAATCATAGATATACACTGTTAGAACTGGGAAGGACCTTTGAGACTATCTAGTGTGATCTACTTAATATATCAGTAAGAAAATAAAGGCATATAAAGGCAAGATGACTCAGCCATTGTCACAGACTTAGTCCCCAATGCTCCCAACAGTTCAATGCTCTTTCTTCTCTTCCATCTACTGGATTTTCAATTTTCCACTGATTGACTGCTTTCTGCATATATGTGTGTGTGTGTGTGTGTGTATGTGTGTGTGTATCATGTGTCTGTGTGTGTAATGAGAATATGACAATTATATATAAATATGAAATTTATATTTTAAAAACAAATAGTTGTTATTAATATAATATGTAGTCGTTTTTATAGAATATTCCTTCTTTTGGTTCTGTAGTTTATCATGGGGGAACATGAAAGCAAGCAAAATAATAATAATAGCTTTTCTATAGCACTTTAAGTACTTTGAAAATATAATCCCATTTTATCTTCACAACAACCCTGGGAGGTAAGTACTACAGATATACCCATTTGAAGGGTAAGAAAATAGTGGAAAATCTTTCCCAGCATCACACAATTAGTAAGTATCTGAGATTGAATCTGAATCTAGGACTTCTTGATTCTAGATTCAGCACACCCCCCCCAACAATAAATTGGGTTCAAATTCTGACTCTAATAATTATTAACAAATAGGCAAGTGAGTTTTTCTCTCTGAGATTCATTTTATTCATTTGTAAAATTGTTATAAATAATAATAACAATACTTGCACCATTGACATCGTGGCATTTTGAGGAACAAAGTCCTCTGTAAACCTTAAAGGTCTCTGTAAATATGAGTTATGAGCTATAAAAGTCACAGAAAAGTAGATGAAATGTCTTTCTTGAAAATAAAAAAAAAGTTGTTTTTCCTTGTTCAACTAATGACTATACTAAATGATTTATAGATGGTCTATTCCAATTTCCAGGCCAATGAATGAAAAACATCAAGGTTGAATTGAAATTTTAATATTCCATTTTTGTCAAAGTTGACTTCTCTGATTTTTTTTTCCTGAGGCAATTGAGGTTAAGTGACTTGCCTAGGGTCACACAGCTAAAGAATGTTAAGTGTCTGAGACCAGATTTGAACTCAGGTCCTCCTGACTTCACGGCTGGTGCTCTATCCACTGTGCCACCTAGCTGCCCCCAACTTCTCTGATTTTTTAACCAGAGATTGACAACATGTGATTCTGTTATGTTTATCCAACATTTATGGATTTCCAAACCAGGGTATATCATCTTGACATAGAATGTCACTCTGCTGTCCCTTTTATCTGATTTTTCCCATTTGAATAAGTACATGTCTACCCTTTTATTATCTGATCCTAGACATGATTTGCATGACACTAACTGTTGATAACACCTATCAGGCTATATCTAACTCTTTGCATTAATATATCACGTTCACTTGACTTCTGATGCATTAATGATTGCTTGTTTTTTTTTGTTTTTTTTTTTTTTTTGGAGTCATTCAACTATTTCCAAATCTTTCTATTTTTCTTTTTAATCTGTATCTCTATCTTGTCCACAAGAATAACATAAAAAAATCAGGTTTCTCTTCTGAAAAGTAAGTCTCTTCAAGATGGAGACTGTGTTATTTTTGTTTTTATGTTTCCAGCATTTAATCTAAAGTTTGGCTACTAAATATTTGTTGACCACTGCTTTGCTACAATCTAGGCAAACTATGTTTGTTCTATTCCCCTGCTCTTTCCAGCTTACTAACTGCCTCCAAGGCACCTCTGGTCCTGACTAAAATTGTACCTTCTACAGAAGTCCTTTCTGATTTCCCCCTTAATCCTAGTGCCTTCCATCATTTGGTTATTACAAATTATCTTGTCAATAGCATTTTTATACCTAGTTTTTCACGTGCTTTCTTCCCCATTTGATTTTAAATTCCTTGAGAGCAGGGACATTTGCATTTCTTCAGTGCTTAAAAGAGCCTGGAACACAGGAAGCATGTAGTAGATGTTTATTGACTGACTGATAGACAAAGGAAAATGAGGTTAATCTGTTATGACCTATTCTTGATGTTATGACCTAATCTTGTTATGACCTATTCATTTTGGCTCTTTGTCATGATCATTTCCTATTTTAGATATTTAGTAATCACTCTTACTAGCTCAAAATTGGAACTTTTAAAAGATTTCATCCCACTAAGACTAGCTTTTATCAAACACGGATCTCATCAGAATGCATACAATTCATTGTTTCATGTATCTATTACTGGAAGGAAACTCAGAGGCAATCTTGGGTAACTCACTCATTTTAAAGATGAACAAACTGAGACCCAGGAAGGTTAACTTATCTGTTCAATTTCATACAACTACCAAATATTAAAAGTTGGATTTGAATCCAGATCCTCTGCTGCCCGAATCAAAGTTCCTTCTAACTGGGCCACTGCAAATAGCAGAAGCAATTCTTTAATGGCTCCTGGAAATACAACTTTCATTGACCTTCTGTAAGTTTAGATTTTGTTACACTCCATTGACTAATAGAACAACCTGGCATGCATTAATTAGTCACCAGATGGCTCTGCCTGAGCAAAGGTCCAAGGGAAAAATAGGACTCTAAGCAGCCGTGGATAGCACAAAGCTGAAAATAGCGGCTTCCAGTACACAATCAAGAGGGGGGAGCAAGTGAAACTATGAAAAAAAGGAAATAAGTTGCAAATTGGCTTCAGAGTGCTTTCATAAATTCTAAAAATATGGGAGTAAATGAAAACCCTCCAAAGACAGTGGATCAACTTCTTCCCTCACATGGAGAATTCTGCCTTTTCCCACATATGTATCTTAGATGGCCATTGGCGGGATATGGATGCTACGTGTGGACAAAGTGCATTAGACCCTGAATTCTTTACCACTTATAAGTAAACCACCATTTCTATAACTTTTCAATAATAACAAAAATGCCCAAATTTCTTTTCCTGTAAATTGTCAGATCTGATGCAAGATCTTTTTCCCATTACTTGGCAACACCCACACAGTTTCATTAAATGCAATGTGCTTTTTTGTGTTTTGTTTTTTTTTTTTCCCCTCTGGGCGTTGAGTCCCAATTAGTGTTCTCTGGATAGAGCATCAAGGTAAGTTCTGTTAACCTCCATGTTCTCTGAGTATTGGACTTTTTCCTACATCAACATACTGGGTAACATTAATTACTGGAGAGAAATTGCTCTGTAAGAGAGGTTCCCAGTAGGATGACATTAAACATCTGTGCATTTTGAACAGGCAAACTTCCAAAGAGAAAGTGACCTCATTCTACCTGAGAGGTAATTCTGTCTCAGGTCTGAATGTCTTTCCTAAATTCAAGAGAAGGAAACAGAGATGCCTCTCTGGGCACTATTTGGGTGTATTATGATAGTGAAAAGTGTGAGGAGGCTAATAATTTCCCAAGTTTGTAACACAACTCTGAAAATCAAACACTAGTGTCTTAATGGATGATGGTTATGGGGAGAATAAGGAGGCAGCAGCATAATACCACTGATGTCTTGCATGTGAAAAGAGGAGCCAAAGACATCATCTAATATACTTTTTTTTTTTTGCTGAGGCAATTGTGGTTGAGTGACTTGCCCAGGGTCCCATAGCTAGGAAGTGTTAAGTATTTGAGGTCAAGTTTGAACTCAGGTCCTCCTGACTTCAGGGCTGGTGTTCTATCCACTGCACCAACTAGCTGCCCCTATCTAATACACTTTCACCTAGTAAATACTCTTCCCATTTCTGAATTTCTTACCCTGCTGCTGCTCTGTTGGACTTCTGATTCTCCAGAAACTCATCATTATGTAAGAAGACATCACTTCTAAAAATCGTACCTCTTCATCACACCCTGCCCTTGCACTCCCTTCCTCCTTCTAGTTAGAATGAAGAGTGAACTCCTCCCAGATCTTCCTATATTTAAATAGACATCCAGGACATTCACCTCTCTTCCCACACTGACTGCAGGACTTCCCCTTACCTTTGCATCTCTATCCCCTGTTAAACTTCTTTTCATATATTATCTTTGCCCATTAGATGGTGAGCTCCTTGAGGGCAGTCTATCTTATGCTTTTTCTTTGTATTCTCAATATTTAGCCCAGTGCTAGATATAGTAGATAATTAATAAATGTTTATGTCTCTGACATGTGACTAAAAAAGGAGGTGGTTTGTCAGAGCAAGAGTCAGGAATGGCACGTGAACAATTCAAATCTGTAGTTTTATTCAGGAAATATTAAAAGAGTTAGACAAAATCCTCTAGCATGGAAGATATACCGAAAGTCATGGGCAAGAGACATAGTAGATGAGAAAGGTGTTGAAGGGTTATAAACTGAAGCAGTGGAGGGAATATCTCTTTGGATAAGATCCCAGATTTATGCAAGTAGGTGATTAGATGAGGAGTGAGACATCAGCAAGCTGACTGGAGCAAGTATGTCATAATCTCAACTTGCCATTAAGATGGATAAAACTGGAGGGTTGGCCATTTTTGAGTTTGGTGTTTTGTTTTGAAAAAAAAAGAGAGATTCTCACCAAAATCTTGGTAAAGATTAAAAATGCACCAGTTGACAAAAAGAAAGAAAGAAATACAGAATCATGTTCAGCTGCCTCCATTCAGTTCAGGGATGCTTGGGAGAACTGTTGAAATTTATAGAAACCTTGAAGAAGGCAAGCCAAGATAGGCAAAAAGTGGGGTACAAAGAAAATCTTTGGTGATAAGACAAGGGCTCCCAGAGAAGTCATAAACATCCTGCTTTTCTAAGGGCAATCGAAGATGGCAGTAACTTTTTTTTTTTAGCTCCCATATCACATTGTTGCTTCTCAATGAGCTTATTATAGTTTACGAAGATATTCAGATCCATTTGGTTAAACTGCTTTCTAGATCTCCTTCTCCTACTTTGTTATTTTATTTTCTCTCTATAGTATTGAAATGAGCCCGGTGGTATAACCTTTTGGGATCCTGGCTCTGTCAGTCACCCAATATTATCATTATCTTGTGTCACCTGTGGTTTGTGTGGCAGCTTAAATTATATTCAGAGCATAATGCTTCAGGAGCAATGGTCATTGGTCAAGAATCCAGCTGCAGGAGATGTGGAGATGAACTCAGAGGGTTAAAAAGGAAAGCCTCAGAGCCCTATATGCCTTAGGCAGAGTCTCCTTCTTGAGAAGCCCCCAAGTCCCTTGAAGGAAAAGCCTACAACTTTTAGGACCATTATAGTCATACCCATTACCATTCAAAAATACAAGGGCAATAACCCAAGACCAATCTTTCCAACACTGGTCAATATACACTAAAGCTACTGAGATGACCAAGGAAAATATCTTGAGATGTTTTCTGAGAAAGTAACTTGGCCTGAGAAACACACAGGGGAAAGAATATGATCATGTAACAATTCAAAATAAGGACCCAGTGGGAAAATGTCCTGTTCACAAGAATTAGAAGAAGAAATGAGAGTCAGAATATGGAATAATCAGGGAGAAAGACTGTCAAAGAAAACTGTTACCTTAGAACAGATAGGAGAAAACTTCACCCAAGAATCAAATTCTACGGAAGTTAAAATAGATGAAACAGAAAATGATTAAATGAAACAACAAGGAATAGTAAAAGAAAAATTAAATAATTGAAAAACAAAAAAGTGATCAATATAATGTAAAAAATAACCAATCTTGAAAACAGGTGGAAAAATAATCTAAAAATTATTGGAGTATGAAAAGGATTATACTCCCCAAAAAAGATCTCTAAGTATCCTATTTCAAGAAATTATGCATGAAAACTTTCCAGGACTCTTAGAATCAGAAAATAAAGAAAAAAAATGCACCGATCATTTCCTGAAGGAAACCCCCAAAAGAAAACTTGGAAGAAGATCATAACCAAAGTCATGAGATTTGGGGACAAAGAAAAAATACTTAAAGCAGCCAAAAAGAAAGAGATTGAGGATCACAATAAGGATTATGTAAGACTTGGCAATTGCCACGATAGAAAAAAGAATGTAAAACATGATATTACAAAATGCAAAAGGTAAAGGCTTACAACAAAAAAAATAATTTATCTGGAAAATTCCATGTAATTCTACAGGGAGAAAAATGAATCTTTAATTTACAAGCATTTCTAATGAAAAAACACACAAACAAACCATAACTGAGTACAGATGAAATGGATATTTTAAAAAATGAGAGAAAAGAAGAGAAGTTTACCTATTTATTTAATTGGAAAGAAATGCATAGAGATGAATTGTTTGCATGCCAAAAAAAGGTTAAGAAATGCATGTCTTAGAGCACCAGCCCTGAAGTCAGGAGGACCTGAGTTCAAATCTTGTCTCTGACACTCAACACTTTCTAGCTGTGTGGCCCTGGGCAAACTTAACCCCAATTGCCTCAGCAAAAAAATAAAGAAAGAAAGAAAAGAAAAGAAAAAGAAATGCATGTCTTTTAAGAAATCTTAATAGTTTTTAGGGTCATAGATTGTGCAATTACTGTGGTCAAGGCTGGATATTTCAAGAAGAAAACAAAGAAAACTTGTTCCATGATTTTACGGAGCATTTTTTTGGGGGGAAAAACAATATCTTCACAGATAAATCTAAATATAAAATATGTAGTAAAATATAAAGTAGACTTTTAACTGACACAATGGATAGTGTTGGGCCAGAAATTAGGAAGACTCATTTTTTCTGAGTTTAAATCTGACCTCAGACAACTGAAAAATGACTGAACAACAACAAATGTGAAGTAATCTTTGTTAGGAAATAGCACTGACAACTTAGGAGATCAGGAAAGCTTTTCTGTAGGAGGTAGTACCTGAGTTACTCCTCAGAAAAATCTGTAGATTCAGGACGGTGGATGGGATAAGGAGAGTATTACAGCAATGAGGGTCAGCCTGTGTCTTTGCACAGAGAGGTGAAGTGCTATATACAAGGAATTACAAGTGGGTCAGTTTGACCAGAACCTACAATGCTTGTGGAAAAGAAATAAACTGTCAGTTTGGGAAGACAAGTTGGAGAATTCCAAGAGAATCAGAGTAGTCCCTAACATATACTTGGTTGACCTCCTATAGAAGACTTTACTGGAAGCCATAGGAAGGAGTAGGCTATGGGCAGGTAAATAATATAGTGAATAGGGAACCAGCCCTGGAGCCAGGAAAAGCTGAGTTCAAATCTGGCTTGAGACACTTAACTAGCTGAATAAGTCATTTAATCCTAATTGCCTCAAAAAAGGAGTCAATTAAAATTAAAACACAATGATGGGTTATGACATAACTTTGGAAGGGAGGACTCACATTAATGAATAGCACAAGGGGTCTCAAAGTTTGCATCATAAAAACATAGTCTAAATTTACCTTTCTCTATTTTTGATGGAAAATAGGTGGATTCATTTGTCATACACCAAAGAATTAAGAACCTCAAATTCAGTATGATATCTAATTTTATGTCTGAAAATCACTTTTCTGTATGATTTCTCATAGCCATTTGTATACAAGCTGCCCTACAACTGGAGCAGCTTGGCTTTGCTTGCAGGAAAATAAAAATTCTTGATGAAATGTACTTACACCTTTTCCTCCCCAAAGTCATCTGCATTTGCTGTCCTTTGTAAATGGAAGTTTCAAGATAATCCCTTTTCTAACAATAAAGTTACATTTCATGACAAGCAGGACAGGACATCTATATCAAAAGGTGAAGCTAAATTATGTATAATTATTAAATCCCAGGTATGATATAAGAAAGAAATAAAGCAGTAAATGAATGATACCTGGTATTCTTTTCTGCTATAATAATCATTTCTCTTGGTATATATGTATATGTGGGTATATGGAGGGAATCCCCTAAAATAGATTTTTTACTTCATGAGTTTTTTTTCTTTCTCATAGAAGCATATAGCCATATGGATCAAAGTCAGCTATTGAAAAAAATGAATTTATTCACAAATATCCACACACACACATACCCACATATATTTGCAATATAGGCAGTTTAAAATACTTTTGGGAAAACTAGATGTTAAACAGATAGTAAAAAAGATGATCTTTCCAAGGGTGAGGATTCAAAATATATCACAAATGTATATGTTTATATGTGTGTATATGTGTATACACATACACATATAACTTATACGTAGCTTTAAGTTTTTCAAATATCTCATGATGACCCCGGGAGGTAGATGCTATTCCCTTGACTCAACTTCCTGGTCAGCTAAGAGCATTAAAAATTCCATTGGAGTTCAATCCCCACTCATTCAATCTCTACATTTGGCCACATGTTTTTTCATGTGTTTTATCCTTTAGTATTAGTCTACTAAATCTCTACGCCCAAGGGCCTTGGGAAAACTTCAATTTGTGACACCAAACTACTCACATCAAACTCAGTTTTACTTACTGATCATTTTTCCATATTTGAAATAAATCACATAGAATCAAACTAAGATAAAAATGTGTACCTGATCTATGTTACTCACAGTGGGGGGGGGGAGAGAAAACCAAGGAAAGTATAATCTCCCTGGTCAATTAATTATTTTCCCTAACAACTTCTTTCTTTACAAAAAAGTTATTAACTTAGAGTTTTAAAATTAAATTTTACTTAAAAGTTAATAAGCACTTATTTTCTCTCATTCCTACTTTGGTTCCATTAGGGAAAAACAAAGGCAAAACCATTGGAATAAATCTACACATTCTAGGGAAACAAATTGTAATCTTTTAAAAAAGACCTTTTTTTTGCCAGATCTAAAATATGTCTGATATTGTTGTGTTTAATCCATTAACTCTTTGCTAAGATTTGGGAAATAGTCTTTAGTTATCTAGAGTCATGGTTTTTTCTGCATTGGTCTGAATTCTTACATCCTTCAAGTTGTCTAGCTTTACAATGTGATTGTTACCTTGCAAATTGTACTTTTGCTCACTATTTTCTGCATCAAGTTCATATGGTTTCTCTCAATCAGTCCCATTATGTGTTGGGCTAACAATTTTGCATATAGCAACTTTTAATAAATATTGAATATTGATGGAACAAAAATCTGAATCTTTGAGTAATTCTATATAATAATTGTTCCTATTATGTTCTTATATTTTTCTACCATAAAAAGGTTTCCTTGGGAAAATAGGGTAAAGTTCAACTGTCATTTTAGATTCATACTTAGTTGACTCTTCAGAAAGAGTTGCTACAGAAACCTAAGTTGCTTTTGAGAGAGGTTTTATATAAGCTAATTACAAGCTTTGCTGTTCACTTAGTTTACCTAATTTTAAAATGTATAATTTACATAGTTATTTTTTTCCTAAATCTCAAAATATATCGCTAGAATCATGTAACATACTACCATTTTCAGTAGTTGGAGCTGTCCACATATAGGAGATGCTATCTGGAAATGAAATAGTGGGTTTTCTGTGTCATTGTAGAGAGACTTAGTAGGGAGTATTCTAGATTGACTTTTATATTCTTATCCTTCTCTGGGATTCTGGTATACCTTTAATTACTTATGGAAGCTCCCAGTGCATGGATTAAGTGCTTAATAATTACAAGTGCACTTTAATGTTAACTTCCCTAAGAGAGATGGGTAAGAGTATTTTAGAGATGTCCAGGTAAAATTAGTAGCCTGGTGCTCAGTCAGATGTCACACTGCAAACCAGAATCTATCACTTGTACCATTAAGTCCATGGATTCAGCCCTCCGGGCTTGCAGTCCTATTGCTATAGTGGTGTCTCCTTCCTAGGGCTGATGGGAGAAACAATTCTATAAGGAATTCTCTGGATAAAACTGTGTTATTGTCGACTATTTACAAAGAATACATCCTGTAGAAAAATTCAACTTGGGATTAGCAAGAGTAGCAGGAAACAAGCAATTGGAATTTAATTTCAAGGTGATTTTGCTTGCAAGGAACAGAAGGATAGAACTAAGTTTCTGCACTCCTTTTCCCCCCATAATTTAAGATAAAGGCCTGTTGTTATCAGAGAGCTCCTATTGTTATCAGAGAGCCTGGTAAGGAGTAAGACCTCTGGTAGTTACATTCTCAATCAACTTTTTTTCAATTTCATTATCCCATGGACACATTTAGAAATTTGAATTGTAAAGGGATGATGCATTTCTCTATTAGGGATTACTTTTTTGTAAGGCTCTTCATTTTAGAAAGTCATTCATATTCCTGGGGCAACTTCCTCTCTCTAACCCCATGAAAAGCAATGTTAGGATTGATTTAATAAGATTGTATCAACTAAGCTGTACTCATCTGGCTGCTTGTCAATCATTTGCTTTTGCAGTACTTGGTTATAGTAAGACTTTGATTCAACAAATATTTATCAGGTGCCTACTATGTGCCAGACACGAAGCTAAGCTAAGTCTGTCCTTATTGGAAAATCAGAAAAGTCCTCCCATGTGTCACATGTGACCCTTGAGCTGATTTTTGAAGGGACCGAGGGATTCTGGGAAGTAAAGAAAGAGAACATATAATGGATGGCCGAGACCTTGTTCAAAGGCATGGAGGTGGGAGATTGTCATCCTGGGAACATTAAGTCATGAGGCACTATTGAAGAGAGATCAATTCAGTCACAAGACTTGAGCTCCTGTAACAGCTGTGCCTTTTAGTGCCGAGTCAATGTTGGACAACACACTTAAGTTCTCTGATCCTCAGTTTCCTCATCTCGAAAGACTAAGAACCATACACCCAAAGAGGAGAAAGGCAAGTATAAAAATAACTTATGTCAGGATTGCTATGAGTCAATCACTTTATAAGCCAGTAAGCACAATATAAATAAGAGCGATTCTCAAATCTTTTTTTTTATTGTTGTTGTTATTGTTGCTGAGAAGCTCTTACAATGTATAATCAATTTTATAGTAAACTATATATTAAGCACGAAATTTGTGCGAGACACTGAGCTAGGTCTTGGGTAGACAAAGATAAAAAATGACATAATGTATATCCTAAAGCAGCTAATGTTTTCCTCCAAGGGTAGATGGGAGCTGGAGGTTGATGAGGAATCATCTTTTGAAAGGCAACATTTTCCCAAATCAAGACTTTCTAAATTGAGTGCTCCACTGCAGCATCTTAGAACCAATCTGTAGAGCTCTGAAATACTCTGACTTTCCCCAAAGTCCTGTAACCTTGTGCAGTGTGCTTAGATTTTCCAAAAATGGTTAAGAGAAAATTGCTTTAAAAAGCCATTGTCATACTTCAGTTAAACTAGGTCCCTTCCATTACTGTAATTTTGTGGTTGTATGAGTAAATGCTACCTGAAGCATTCCTAGGAGGATGGATGTGCAAGCTGGAAGGGAGCTCTGAACTTATCTAGGACAACCTCTCACTTGATAGTTATAGTGCCCAGTATCGCAATAGGAGAGTACAAATTTGCAGCTAGGATTTCTAACCCCGGATTCCATGTTCCTTTTACCTCGTCACGTCACCTTCTTTGCCGAATCTTGATTTAGTTCCAGTGTTTTGAAATATTCAGAACATGAATATGACGATACCTTAAAAATACAAGTTGAAAAACCTCCATGTGATGATTTCTTTTTTGGCCTGGAAAGCTGATTTTTCTTCTAAGCAAGCCTTCTATGCTTTATGTACCAAAATACCGCAGGAAAGCAGGAGGATTAAGTTTTTTTTTTTTTCCTACTAGTGGTGATGATTCACATGGAATTTGCCATGCTCTCTTCCGCCTGTGAGCAGGGGCCCAGATTTGCAAAGTTGCCTGGCCCAGGGCTAAGTGGGCAGTCTGTGGGCCTTGGAACACAGTTCAATTAGCTGGCTGAACTCATGAACTTGGCTTCATTAGTTTCCTGCTCTCCCCAGCCACTTCCTTCACAGAAATAGAATCAAAACGGTTCAGAGCAGAAAAGCAGAGGGGGATCATCTAGCCAAATCTTTCATTTTATACATGAAGGGATGATAGCCTGGAGAGGTGAGGAGACTTATCTGTATCTTCTTAAGAAGGGAGGAAAGAGTTAATCAACCAACACTTATTAAGAACCTACTGTGTGTCAGGTATGACTTGTAGTAGAGTACTCCAGGTTACCACCCAGGGCAAAGTAAGAATAGTTCGTTCCAACAGCCATGAAGGTGGCCAAAGTCTTGCAATGAGATGCTAAGAGCATCATCAGACATCGGGGACTCTGAGGTCATCCCCTGCATGCCGGGCCATTGCCAGTCATCCTGACTTCTGTCTTGCCACCAGGCTTTGAAGGCTCTGGAAGGGATAGTGAGATGGACAACTTGGTGCTGGTCAAGACCACTCGGTGACGTCTTTGAAAATGAAGGACAGACAAATAACAAGAACCACTCGGTTTATAACCAAGCCCTCTCCGGTCCAGAACTGCAGGAGCCAAGAGGGAACGGATGTCACTGGAGTCTAAAAGCTTCAGACTTTGTCCCTGCACTCTGTGATCCCTTTCCAGCCATAGTTGTGTTGGTATTAGACTGAGGTTTGATATTTGATCATAATTCCATGGCACAAAAATAAAAGATAAATTTCAAGAGAAGATAACACTAAGGGGAGCACCCCTAAAATTATAATGCTGCATTGCTAATCCCCAATAGGATCTTTGGGGTACAAAATCACTGGTATACTTTAGGTATAACAATACCTGAAAGCTGGTTTGCTTAGCTGGGAGCACTTGTGGAAGAGTTCCAAAGCCCAGGAAGGATCCTTCTTGATGCTTTGAGTCAAGTTGATGACAAATGATTTTGAAATATTCATAGACTTTATATCTGGGTGCATTTTGGTGAAGAATTTGGTTTCCGATCTCCCACTGAGTTTCACATGAGGAGAATCAAACTAAAAAAACTTGGTTTGGTTTCCCATATTCTGCTGAATAGCAGATGTGTGAAATGTATCACACACAAAGAGTAAAGTTTATTTAGAGATATGGAATATAAAGATAGTTCATTTAAGTTCAACAAATAATTGCTAAGCTCCTATCATCTCCCCAGCACTTAGCACAGTATCTGACTAAGTGGCTGGTAAATGTCCATTTATCCATTCATTCACTGCACTAAATGCTACGGATTCAAGAATCCATCAATTAATTAATCGATAATTATTAAGTGCCCGCCATGTGGCAGAAACTGTGCTAGATTCTGGGAATACAAGAGAATGAAGAGTCTATCGTTTGGGAGAAATGGCAGAAAAGAATATTCTGTCATTGCTTTTATTACGTACTGAGGACTGGGTAGAGGTGATTAAGAGCAGGGCAGCAGCTGAGTAGAAAGCTAAGCTAGTGTTTTAGGTCTACAGAGATGATGATCTGTCTGACTTTGAAGTAGATGCAGATGTTTATATGGAAGAGATTAAAGAAAGCAGCAGGTCACTGGAGTTTTCACAGCTGGAACAGAGGCAGCCTTTTGGCTTCTTTCTCTAAGAGTCAGGGATATTTCTTCTATCCATTTTCATGGAGCCCCCTGGGACAGCTCAGAACATCTCTAGGACATGGGCTCCAGAAACTGCATGAATGAAAGGCAGTGAAGAAAGTAGCTAGAAACTGTGTTACGCTGAGGAAGGAGTTTTGCCATCCTGGGATCGACAAGAAGCTAATCCAATTCTGCTCAGCTGATGAACAATTATCTCAAGGACACGTTTAACCCACATGGGGGATTTGATGGCTCATCCTATGAGGCACCAGCAAAAGCAGCGAAGATTGAAAGGGTTCAATTGAAAAAGGCCAAAAAAGAGCGAACAGAAATTGAGTTTCTGACAAAAACCAAGAACACCATAACCAATGTTGCTGTTGTCAATGCTACTGTAGTCAGTCCAGTTACAGTTACAGATGCTGAAGAAACTGAAAGTATCACATTGACCGTGATAGTCCAGCTTTCCATCTTCTTTTTATATTTATGTATTTAAAACTAAATACAAAATAAGAAACAAAACAAAAATAGAAAAAGAAAAAAATATATACCCATCAGAATATCAGGGAAGAATCAAAATATGTAACAATAAATTTCCACTTCAAGAAAGAAACACAAAATGATAAAAACAGTATATTCATGGCTGTCCATCTTTTCTTTGTCTCCTTGTAGCTTTTTAAAATTTTCTTCTTTCTACTTTTTACTTTAGTTTTCCCTCTTTCATTCTCCCTCAACTTCCCTAAGCAGATTACAGTTAAGCACAGATATATTTATGTAAGCATATATACATACTTTTGTGTATGTTTATATATATATATTTTTTATATACCCACATATATACATCTCTATATATACATCCATACTTACACACACATAGACATACATTTAAAACAACATTAACATGACTGAAATATAATATAGATTTCTCTCTTTATTAAATCTTTAAGTTTGACTTTGAGATAGAGGATTAGCAGCCCTATTTACTTCCCTAATAAATTCTACTCCTGATTCCTGTTATTGTGTTTGTATACTTCCTATCTCTGACAACTCTTCTACTTTAGTTTTATTCCTTAACTTTGTTAAAAAAATGAATTCATTTTAATACACATTATGAATCACGTTGGGAGAGAAAAATCAGAGCAAAAGGGAAAAAGATGGGAGAGAAAAAAAAAACAGAAAAAAGAAGTGGATATAGCATGTGTTGATTAACATTCAGTCTCCATAGTTCTTTTTCTACCTTCTCTTCCAGCCGTTCCCCTTCAGCAGGTGTCACAGATGTGACTCTGGCTGGTGGCTCCGAGATCACAGTTTCTTCAATTAAAGGCATTTTCCCAGAGGAAGCCAAGCGGGGATGTGTGATAGATCTGGTTCAGGGCGGGACATGCTTCTCATTTGGGACAGGAAATGATATCCTAGGACTTTGGACCAACCTGTGATGTGTACAAATCTGTGCAATGTCCACTGGGAGTCCACCCTCATGCACTCACAGTATTAAGACTTCCTCTAGTCAAGGAAGAGCTTACTCTCGTCAAACTGATCTAATCCAAGTGAGAGACTCCATTACCCTGTTAGGAAAAGGAGCTTTTTTGGATATTGGAGGTAGCAAAAAGTGCTTACAACCATGTTATTTTGGTCTCCATTACTCTATTAAAAGTGCTATATTGATGCAAAAGAGGCTTTTAATAAAGACTGGAACAGAGATGATGATAGGGAAAATATACCATGCAGATTGAAACATCAATTCAGATTATATTTCTTTGTACGCATTTCTCATGAAGTTCATTTGAAAAATAATTTATTATACAATTGCTTTATGCAAGGCACTATTCTAAGCACTGAAGATATAAAAATATACATGACAGAGACCTTGCACTCGGGAAGTTAACAAGGGAATGGTAAGAGGGAGGGAGGGAGGAAGAAGAAATACATGGATAACTATGAAACAGCAATGGGGTGACCATGAAAAATTTGAATTAGAAAAAGGGATATGAAAGAGAATTTTGATGGCAGATACAAAGGTCTCACCAGTCCAACTGCTCAAGATGGCAGTTGGAGAGAAGGGAGTGCTTTATAATTCTCTTTGTATCTCCAGAACTTAGTATGATGTTAACAAAATACTTATGGACAGCTTTAGCTAGGCTTAATTGGGACTTTTCACCCTTAACTTTGACCATGGACCTTTTCTCTAAGAGTTTGAAGTTATTAGTTTAAACCGATTTAGTATGCATTTATTATAAAAGGCACTATTCTGGGTAACAAGGACTGGAAGTAGGAAAAAATCATTAGTATTTATCAAACAAAAGACTAGAGGCTAGTGAGAAGAGATAAAAAAAATATTGACAATATGGTAGGATGTGATAAGAACAAAGCCAAAGTCAAGAGTGTCTTAGGAAAATACGAGAAAGGAGAAATGACTTCCAGCTGGCTTTATGGGAGAAGAGGTGTCTGGATTGGCTCTTAACAGAAGAGAAACAGTTCAAGCTTTAGGGATGAGGAGGGAGGCCATTTCTGACCTGTGAAAATGCATGGGGGAGAAGAAATGCAGGCTGAAGAACTAGTCAGTTTGACTCAAGTAAGGCTGCAAAGGTAGCTTGGAGCTCACTTGTAGACGACCTACCTTTTAGGTTAAGTCATTTGGGAGCCATCATATGGGAAGTTAACATGATTCTTTATTTCAAAGCATGGGTCAGAGAGGGGAGAATCTAGAGAGGTCTCTTAGAATGGATGAATGTGTGTGTGTGTGTGTGTGTGTGTTCAGGATACAGTAAAACCAAGATTCCTTCCCAGACTGCCTTGCTTCATAAGGAGACATTACACCATCATCACAACCCTTATAATGGGATTTTGTAACATAGCTTCACTAGAAAGAATGAATAGGATAATGACAGACATGAACCAGACCTAGCAGAGAGAGTAGCTGGGTAGCCTAGTGACCAGGATATTGGTCTTGGACTCAGGGAGAATGAATTTGAATTCTGTGGGATCTACTTACCAGTTGTGAGACTCTAACTTGTCTCAACCTCAGTTCCCTCATCCACAAAATGGAGGTAATAGCACTTACTCCACAAGGTCATTGAGAGGATTAAAATAAGATAATCATTGTCAAATGGTTTCCAAATTTTAAATCACGAGATAAATTATAGCTATTATTATCGTTGTTGAAATCATATCGATTCCCTGACAATTAAAAAGTGAGCACAAAAGTCTGGTGCGAAGGAAAGAGAATGTTGTAGAAGTCGTGTGAAAGTGAATAAAATGATAATTTTTTTGAGTGAGATTCCTAAATCAAGTGGAAGGGAGGTGAGGAGAGAGCAAAGTATTGGAGATGAAACTTAAATTGCTTTTCTTCTCATGAAGTAACAGATATAAAAAAAAAGAATAGAAAAGAAAAAAAAGAAAAAGTCAAACTCGCAAAAAGTTAAGGAAGAGGAAGTAAAAGTGAGACCCTGTGTTTTAGCCCAAGTAACTGGGAGATTTCTGAAGGTGTTCCACTGTTACCCTGGAAAGCATCCTCAAATGGCAGTCTTAGTATAAGGACAAACCTTCAGAGAAAAATGGTTTCCTCTTCCTTTGCTTTAAGAGAGAAGTTCAAGCGAGCCAGATCCTGAGCGGGCTGACAAAGCGGGAAGCTGAATTAGGAGGCAGTCGAGACACTTGACACGCCATTTCTAAAAGAAGAGCCAGCCTTTGAGTTCTGGGAGCTCCAGTCAGCGTTGCATGGCAACCGCCTCCGAAGATGCTTCCAGGACCAATAGTCGGTGTTTCTCACCTGTGAATGTGGACACTTCCATGAAGGGCGGACAGGAAAAAAAGAAACCTGAGCTAACCTTTGCTTCAGTCTGTCTACTCCCAGCAGTCCCAGATGTGCCAAAGACCAAGCAGAAAAAACACATAAAAGCTAGAAAGCCTTACGTCATAGTCCAAACTTTTCCTGAAACTTGAGATCTCCTCTCTGAATAAATCAGCCATTTTAGCAATAATTTGGGTGTTTAAGCACTATTTAAAGGGGGGCTATATAGCATGGAGTAATGACCTGGGAGATGGGAAAGCTCTTATTCCTCTCCCATCCTTGGTACTTTGTTGCTGTGTGATCCCAGGTAAATCACCTCTCTGAGCTTTGGGAATCTCTAAGCTTTTACACGGTAGACTGGATATAATGCTCAAAAAGTGTTTTCCATAGCAAGGAAAATTGTTGCTTCCGATATTTATGTCTTCGGCCGTTGTGTATGTAGCTCAACTGATTCTGTCTGACTTTCTCACCTCTACCCCACTGGCTGTCATTCCAATTGTGAATCCCCCCTCCTCACTCTGCCTCTCAGCTTGCCATCAACCGAGCATCTGTGGAAGGACTCCTGCCAGCTACGGCCATTTGTCATTTGACTCAGATCCTCTCTCTCTCTCTGGAGTGCTTTTCCACATTTGGGAGAGGGAGGGGAAGCGGACAGGATCCTTCCCCTTTTTGTTCCCTTTTATTCCTTTTCTTCCCCTATGGGGATATAAGCCCCTTGATGGCAGGTACTGTTTCTTTCTGTTTCCATTTGTATTCCCAGTGCTTAGCACAGAGCCTGACACACAGAAGGCACTAAATTAATGCCTTATCTAATCTAAAGCAGAATTTGAAAATGTATAAACAAGTGGAGGACATAACAATAAAAGATAAATAAAACTGATAACAAAATAATAAAAGAATATTAAATTTTCACAAAGTCTTTTTAATTCAACCCTGTGGGAAAGTCACAAAGGAGAAAAGAAGAAAAAAAAAAGAGCAATTATGAAGCACCTACTCCGTGCCAGGCGTTCTACAGAGCACTTTACGAATGTTGTCTTATTTGAGTCTTTGAATGTGACAGACATGATTATCAATCCCTTTATTTATTTATTATCTATCTATCTATCTATCTATCTATCAATTTATTTATTTTTTATTCATGAGGATGCAAACAAAAAAGATAATGTGACTTGCACATGGAAGTGCTAAAAGTGGGATTCTAACAACTCTTTCTTTACTTACATGAAGTCCAGCGTCGTGCAGTCAGACAGACTTAAGGAAGAAGTCTAGCCTGAAAAATCCTGTCCTGAGGAGGTAGTAGACTCATTATTATTGTCAGGAGACTGATAAGCTGCCTCAGTAGCCTTTAGTAATGGGGAGTTACTAAAGAAAGCTGGAAGGGCTCTCAAAGGCCATCTAGTTCAGCTGCTATATTTTACAAATCAGGAAACTGAGGCCCAAACTGACCTGTCCAAAGTGTCGGTAATGGAATATGAACTTGGTTCTTCTTACTCTAGAGTCAGTGCCTTTCCTCTTGTACCATGTGCCTGCCTTCTCCTCTGCTCTTCCTCTGACCTTTCCTGGATGTTCCCTCTCTTTCACATAATGTTGCTCATTGGTCACATGCTCATTAGTCCTTGGAGCACTTTGTCTATCCAAATCCTCCATATTTGAAAAGAGTTTTATTTTCATTTCTTAGTTCTCATCGTTCAGTTATTCTTTTATTTGTCTTCTGTGTCACGTTTTTCTACCTTTGAACCTCCTGACAGAGGGTCAGGGTTGTCCTTTGCAGCTGGTGAAGCAGCGAATAGGTCTGGGGTCAGGAAGAGCTGAATTTCATTTTGACCTCAGATACTTAATAAACATGAGATCATTGGCAAGTCACTAAACATGTCTGCCTCAGTTTTCTCAACTGTAAAAGTGGGATAATAGAACTTCCTCCCAGATTTGCTATGAGGATCAAATGAAATAATATCGATAAAATGGTTGGTACAGTGCCTGGCACAGAGTAGGCGCTTAAATACTTCTTCCCTTCCTTTCCCCTCAGCTTCTTGAAAGCTTTCTCCTTTGTTTTTACATTGGATACAGGAACCAGATGTGATTTTGCTGATAAACTCCTCTACTCCCTTATCTGCAATTTAGGAAATATAATCTGGATGGGCAATATGGGATGAGAAGTTCCTCTTGAAAAGGAAGTGGGGAAGTGTAGTTTAGGGGATGCTTAATTATTCCTACCAAACAATAGTAGTACTTTCAGGGAATATGGATATAGGATTGGCAATGGGGATGGGAAGTGATGATGATGATAGGATTAAGGGATAATGAAGATCAAACTGATAGGGAGAAGGTAACAGGAACCTGCCACTTACAATCTATTTTTGCCTGGAGATTTGTGATTTTCCCATAAGTCTTAGGGCATGAGGTCTTGTCTGCTCCGAGGTCAGCTCTCTCTCCACTACAACAGGGCTACTTCTGGAGTAACACTTTTATCTTAAAGGATTCTTTTTTTTTTTAACTTTTATAGAATCACCTTGTTCTCCCTGATCACCTGGTAAAAGAAAAAAAATACTCTTGTCTCCCTTCATTTCCAAGAGGGAGAGCTGCCCTCACCTAGATAACAATTATATGAGCATGTCTGCAAACCAAACATCTGATACTCCCTGCAGGTCACTGGGAAGCTCTCCCTGGTCTCCATTCTTGCTAGAAGGAAGATTCCTCCCCTCAACCTTGTACATAGTGTCTGGAGTCCTAGATCGGCCTAAAGAATAAAGAACACGGAGATATTCATCTTCCCCTTTATACTGTTTTCAATCTAAAATAGCCCTTTGTCAAAGGGAACACTTTGAACTTGGACTATGAAGCTTCTCTCCAAGTGACTCCAGGCCTTTCTGCTTTTCAATATCCAGTCTGGGCTTTTCTTTCCTAGAGATCAGAAAGTGACTCTAAAGACTTAGCTGGAAGTCAAAAATCCTTTAATATATTATCTGGGCTAACCAGCTGGGTGTGAGGAAAATCTCCCTAAGAAGGAGCAGCGTGATTTCCCTCCAGGGACAGCCGAACCCCTGTCATGAAAGGTCCTCAAGTCAAGGCTGGATGACTCACTGCTTCTCAGGTGTGCTGAGAACAGAATTCTGGTCAAATCTAGCCCAGAGGATTCTCGGAGCTCTTGAGAAGATGAATTTCTCTACCTTCACTTCCCATTTCTGCTTCCTCTCCCTGCTCTCAGCAGTACCTTTCCCCAGCTCCCTGGACCAGAATTGTTGTCTCAGGTTTCTTCATCTGCAGCTCTTACAATTCACCATTAATTAACAATTTTTCAATGACTGGTTGAATAACTGATGCAGCTATTTTACCCTCCAGTCTCCTTTTCCAGGGATCCCATAAAGCACACGACCCATGGCGAATCAGATGATGAGCATAAAGTACAGGTTCAAATCTGGCCTCAGAGACTTGATGACTGTGACCTCAGTTTCCTTATCTGTAAAGTGAACTGGAGAAGGAAATGGAAAACCATTCCAGCATCTTTGCCAAGAAAACCCCAAATGGGGTTATGAAGAGCCAGACATGACTGAAATTATTCAAGAATAAACAACACTTATTTCATCTACACTCCTCACATCTCGCCAGTCTGGTTATTTTAACATCAACTCTGTATCCCAAGTCTTGTTTTCTTCTCTCATTGAGCTGGCCCTAGTCCCTTGACCCAGATCATCATCATCATCTCTTCCCATCCCTATTCCTGACTCTACATCCATATTCCATGAGTCTACTACTCTGGTATAGTGGGAATAATTAGGTGCCTCAGACTATACCCAATAACTTGCTTTGCAAGAGGAACATTTAATCTGCCACTATATTGTCTACCCATATTATATTTCCCGATACCCCCTTGACAGGGATTTCTTTGGTGGCCAGGATGCTGCCCTAATTCTCCATCAGGGGACAAAGGATTTGATAAACTCTTCTTCCTCAGGTTTATAACATTGTACTATTCGCTCCCAGAAACCTTTGCATCTCAAAAGGGGAATGGGCAATACTTAACACAAAGTCACAGCTCTCACATCTCTTTTTAAGAAATGAGAACCTTGAACTCAGTGAGTGGCCCCTGGGGTCTTTTCCAGCTCCAGAGTTTTGACTATAACTCCATAGCCTTTCAGATACTTCCGGCTCCAGGTCCCAAAGATGCTACAGGATGTTCTATATTTCTACAGCACGTCAAGGCTCCACAGTGATTTTCAGCTCTGTTAGAAGCTCATTATAGCACACTTGCTCATTACACAGATCCAAAGAGACTACAGGTCAAAATGGGAACTTTGAAACAGGACTACTTATAGTCAATAAAACCATCTGGGAAAAAAAAAAAAAAAAAAAAAAAACGTCTATCTTTGGGCACAAGCCCTTCCTGACACTCAGAAGCAACCTGAAAGGAGTTTAATTTTCATCCATTATAGATTTGATTAAATCTCTCTCCCTTCCTCCATTTGACTGGAAGGAGCTCATTTACAATGGAACATCAATAATTTCCATAAAATCATGATATTATTGTTTCTAAACAGGACAAGAGGTCAGCCTTTTGCATTTCCTTCTGAGAAGGGTGAGGAGCAGGCTGAGCAAAGCCAGATCCTGGAAAGGGAGGTAGTCTTGGGGAGTGGGAGGGGTTGCCCATAGTACATGGACTTAACTTATTCAGTGGCCTGAATAATTCCTCAATTATAATATCCCAGGACTTAAGTACCACCTGATTATTACTTGCTTCTAATTGAGCAGCAGAATCCTGGAGCAGCCCACAGTTAAAAACATATATTCTAATACCATGGCAACATGGCCAGTCTACATGAAGCTGCTGCGGAGTTTTCTTTTTTAAATGCTTGGGCTTCATATTCTGTAAACTCCAGTCAAGTCATTATCCTAAAAGCACTCCTTCCTTCCCTTACAGAACACCAGAACTGCCTGGTGGGAAAGGGTGCAGCAAGGAGAGCAGTACATGGGAGAAATCATGGTAGAAAGACCTCAGACTTAAAAACTAGCATTCAAATCATCCCTCTTGTTAGTCATGTGGCAATGGATGATTAAGTCATTTAATCTCTTTAAGACTCAGTTTTCATATCTATAAAGTGGGTATAACAATATTTCCAATATTTCCCTTACTAGATTGAGCTGAGAAAAGCTCCTTTTAAAGCTAAAATGTTATAGAGATGTCAACTGTAAACATATATTTTGGTTTATTGGTTTTCAGATGGAAGCTTGCTGTGTGGTTTTCCCCCATTGAATCTTGTCCCCCCTCTCTCCACCATCATCCTAATTCTAAAGCTTCTGGATATCTAAGGGTTTAAATCATATAAGGCAGGAATTCATCACTGATTTGGTGTACTGGAAGGGTCTACTGACTCATTTTACCAATAATGTTTTTCAATGTTTAAAACAAAATACATAGGGTTATAATGAAAATGAAATATATTGAAATGCAGTTAACAAAATATTAATTTTTTTTAAAGTTCAAGGATGTGAATTAAAGTCAAGATGAGATCTTGACCCAAGAGGATATGTGCTGATCCCTGAAGATCCCTGGGAAGTCAACTTAGAACTTTGACTGGTCCAGAAGATTCTCCCATGAAGCCTTGCCCATTGTGACTTTGATTTCTTTCAAAGAAACTGCCCTTGGATCCTTCATACTTTGGAGTACCGAATTAGTCCACAAACTCTATTTTGAAAGACCATAATCCTCTAGAGGATTTCTCTGGTTTGGGATAGCCATTATATTTCATATGTAAGCCTACAATCCTTGTCGACCTTTGCTAGGCAAGGGAAAGTCTGACGGCATTCATAAGCTTACTTCAATCCATTCTATATTTCTTGTAACTTTCAAGAATAATGAATATCATATATTCTAACATATTTAACATGTATTGGACGACCTGCCCTCTAGGGGAGGGGTGGAGGGAAAGAGGGGGTAATTTGGAACAGAAGGTTTTGCAAGGATCAGTGTTGAAAAATTACCCAAGCATATATTTTATAAATAAAAAGCTTTAATAAAATAATAAAAAAAAGAATAATGAGTACCATCATGGAGCTGGTGATTTTCAGAATAGTCATTTCAATGATCCAAGATCAGGGAGAGTACCTGGGTGCTAGTCCAAGGTAATGACTATTGAATTGCTTTGACCCTTTGTGAAAAAAAAAAGGAGATTTTCAAAGCTGGTCTTATTGGCCATTGGATATTCCCATTCTAGCTGGAGGAATGACCTCAAATCAAGTGGGTAAAAGGTGGAGATTTTAGGTGTCTCCAAGGAGTCTCACAGGATGGGATAAGGGAAGCTGAAGAAATTCATGAGGTAGCTAGCCCCGGTGCTGGAGGTGTTGACAAGCTAAGACACTGCCCCCAAATCTGCATTTGTATAGTCTGTTCTTCCAGCTTTCCTGGTGCTATGATATACAGTCAAGGTTATTAGCATGCAGCTTTTGTCCCTTCTTCTCTCAGTTGTTCACTGGGCTCTGTTTGAATGGAAATCATTTGCATAACTAAATCTCCCTTTTTTCTATGCCTTGGAGCCTGGCTTCTTTGGGGGAATTACTGTGTAAGGTAAATTATCCTAATGAAGTCAGTATGGATGAAAAATTAACAGATGTTTGGGAAAGTCTAAACCTATTTTGCATTGTTTAAAGTTGTGATTTAAACTCATCTGTCTTTGAATAGCTCTAAATGATTCAAATAAATAACTAGTCATCCACAGAGTGTGTTACTCAGGGAATACTCTACCCAGAGAAAGTGGGCTGGAGCAAATTATATTTTAATTTTTCAGGAAAATAGATTATTTTTCTTGTTTGACTCATTTACCATTTAAGAGCTAAGTTTTTCAGTGCTTTCTAGAATATATAGAAAGTGAATACTCCAGGGAGATTTTTTTTGGCATGGTGTTGAGAATTTTTTTTTTTTTGATGGGATCATCTATCTTAGGATAAGTGGATACCACCCACATGGGAAGAAACATTTAATACTGTTTCTCTGAGACTCAGTTTCCTTATTTCCAAAATTAGGTGAGAGAAACTCGATGACTTCTAAGATCTTTTCCAACTCTAAATTTATGATCCTTTTTGAATTTAAATATCAAATTAGCTCTGATTTGAGTTAATAGCATAATGGAACAATGACCCAATTAGCAGGTGCTTTTGAGAATTAGTTTTTGGGTTTTTTTTTTTTTTTTGAGACTAGGAATTAGTTTCTACTTAAGACAAATGAAAAAGTATCAATTTTTCTTTGTTTTTTTACTAAAGCTTTTTATTTTCAAAACATATGCATGGATAATTTTTAACATTCACCCCTGCAAAACCTTGTGTTCCAATTTTTTTTCCTTCCTTCCTCTCATCCCCTCCCCTAGACAGCAAGTAATCCAATCTATGTTAAACATGTGCAGTTTTTCTATACATATTTCCATAATTATCATGTTGCACAAGAAATATCAGATCAAAAGGGAAAAAAAATGAGAAAGAAAACAAAATGCAAGCAAACAACAAAAAAAGAGTGGAAACATCTTGTGATCCATACTCAGTTCCCACAGTCTCTCTGGCTGCAAATGGCTCTCTTCATCACAGGATCACTGGAACTGGCCTGAATCATCTCATTGTTGAGAAGAGCCACATCCATCAGAATTGATCATCATATAGTATTGTTGTTGCTGTGTATAATGATCTCCTGGTTCTGCTGATTTCACTCAGTATCAGTTCATGCAAGTCTCCCCAGGCCTCTCTGAAATCCTCCTGTTGGTCGTTTCTTACAGAACAATAATATTCCATAATATTCATATACCATAATTTATTCAGCCACTCTCCAATTGATGGGCATCCATTCAGTTTCCAGTTTCTTGCCACTACAAAAAGGGCTGCCACAAACATTTTTGCACATGTGGGGCTCTTTCCCTCCTCTAAGATCTCTTTGGGATATAGGCCCAGTAGAAACACTGCTGGGTCAAAGGATATGCACAGTTTGATAACTTTTTGAGCATAGTTCCAAATTGCTCTCCAGAATGGTTGGATCTGTTCACAGCTCCACCAACAATGCATCAGTGTCCCAGCCTTCCCACATCCCCTCCAACATTTGTCATTATCTTTTCCTGTCATCTTAGCCAATCTGAGATGTCTGTAGTGGTACCTTAGAATTGTCTTAATTTGCATTTCTCTGATCAATAGTGATTTGGAGCACCTTTTCATATGATTACCAATAGTTTCAATTTCTTTTTTTTTTTTTTTTTTTTTTGCTTTTTGCTGAGGCAATTGGGGTTAAGTGACTTGCCCAGGATCACACAGCTAGGAAGTGTCTGAGACCAGATTTGAACTCAGGTCCTCCTGACTTCAGGGCTGATGCTCTAACCACTGCGCCACCTAGCTGCCCCTAGTTTCAATTTCTTTATCTGAAAATTGTCTGTTCATATCCTTTGACCATTTATTGATTGGAGAATGGCTTGAATTACTATGAATTTGAACCAATTCTCTATATATTTTAGAAATGATAAAGGTATCAAGTCAATCTACCATCTATTTGCATTTGAGAGTCTATGGAGTGATTGAACCCATTTTTGCAATGTAATTTGTTTATTCAACATGCTTCAAGTTAGAGAAAAACTGACAGTTTTATTAATTGAACTCATTCAAAGAAAACAAATTTTTCAATTGGTTTTGAAACATTTTGGACTTGGGCAAAGTTTATTTGGTAATTGCATTTATCCCTAGATGGATAAATATTCAAATGCTTGTGTATTTTGCATAAGTAAGATCCAAACTCCTGATATTGTTAGCAATATTATCTTAATAATCCTAATATTGGCAGCTAGGTGCTGCTATGGATAGCGTTGCAACTGGAATTAAAAAGACAGAAATGCAAATCTGGCCCCTGATACTTCCTAGATGTGTGACTCTAGGCAAGTCACTCACCTCTGCCTGTTTCAATTTTGTCAACTGCAAAAGAAGAACAATAATAGCACCTGCCTCCCAGGAGCAAATGAAATAACATTCACAAAGGACTTAGCACAGGATCTGATATATTTATATCTATATCTATATCTAGTAGGTACTTAATAACCATTAATTATGCCCCAGGATACATACATTGTATGTAATATATTATTATAATACTATATATAATTTATTCTAGTATATAATATGCCATAGTTTATATGTTATATAAATAGCATTAGGATTATAATAATGTTATTGATAATTATATATACATAGATATGTGTATATGCATATATACATGTATGTATATTCATATACATCACATTTATATTCATAACATTCATATCATATATATGATACAATAACAGGGCAACTTTATAATGCAGTAGATAAAGTACTAGACTAGGAATCAGGAAAACTCTTCTCGAGTTCAAATATGCTTCAGCCACTGGGCAAGTCATTTAACCCTGTTTGCCTCAGTTTCCTCACCTATAAAATGAGTTGAAGAAGGAAATGGCAAACCATTCTTGTCTTTGCCAAGAAAACCCCAAAAGTGGTCACAGAGAGTTAGACGTGACTCAACAGCATTATGAATAAATAGGCAGAAATGCATACATTGTGATTTAGATAGTGGATATCATTATAGAAAATTCATTATATGACATCTATTCCAACTTTCCCATCTTCCAATTTTTTCTGTTACATCCAAGGATCCCAATATCTATCCATCCTCTCAGGATTTTACCTTGAACTCCTTCCTCTTCCCAATCCCACAAGTCTTAGTTGGCAGATCTAGCAGATTCTACCATCACATTTCTCCAATCTATATCTGTTTACCTTTATAATCCTTCCCTAAGTTCTTAAAGCATCCTTGTAACTGCTCTCCTTGCCTCTTCTCTCCCTATTCTGCTGCATCTTCCTTACATCTGGCAATGTCATTTCTCTAGTGTACAGATACATCGTTGCCCTACTCATAAATCCAAGTGGCTCCCTAATTGATTTGGGGATTATTCAATATTATTTTATTTGGATCTCATCCTTTTCAATTTGTTTTGCACATGTTCACTGAAGTACATAGTTATTATATATAATAATAATAATTGAATAAATCTGTAACAATACTAATAAACAATAAAGCATATACATATATATATATATATAGTTTTATAGATAAATAAATATACATATATTAAAAACATGCACTCAAGTATTTTTTTTTTACCAAAAGGTATATGCAATCAGAGAAATTTACTCTAGACAAAAAAGTATTAGTTTTAGAACAACGGCTGATTTGTTTTGATGAGGATAATTTTCTCAGCAGAGATTACATACACAGATGAAATAATAGATTATGTGCCCTTAATCTCCAAAGTGTGTGTGTATGTGTGTATTTGTGTCTAAGTGTGTTTGTTAATAAGTGACAGAGCTGGAATTTGAAACCCGGTTTTCTGGCTTCAAGACTAATCAGCTAGCTCTCCATGAAAACTCAAAGAGGGAAGTTTGATCTGACACAGGGATCACTGGATGGGGACTTAGGTCATTTGAGTTGGAATTCTAGCTCTGCTGCTTATTATTCCTTGTGTTCTGGAGCAAATGCTTTCCCCTTTCCAAGACTGGATCTTCATCTGGAAAATGGGCAAATTTACAACAGGGACTTTTTCCTACTTCTTAGGATTGCTGTGAAAATTGAATTCAGAAGACGAACAGTATATTAGGGCGATGGAGGATAGTCAAGAAGCTCTTATTGAGCATTTAGTCTGTGCTGAGCTTAAGGGGATACACAGAAAGGCAGGAAATCGTTCGGCGTTCCCAAGGGGGTCACGTTCTCTTGGGGGAAAGACTTAGTTGCTTGGTCGTTGTCCTTCGTTCTCCAGGAGGACCAAAGTGACTTAATTACGTTCCAGTTGAGTTGCAGTGAGTCCGACTGTGACTCAGACCAATATGAGCTTGGAACGCTCCGCTACAGCTGGGACACAAATATTCCTAGGAACATTTGGGGGGCTGCTCTAACTCTGTGCACCTCGCGTTTCCTTTGGGCTAATTCAATCCCGTCTTCCTCATAGAACACAGCACCTTCTCTGGTGAGGGCCCGCCATAGGTTCTAAAGTTCTTGAAAGACACCTTGAAAGTGTCAAAGCAAATAAGTTGGAGTTAATTAGAGGAAGGAAATCAGTGACATGAGGCAGGACTAGGAAAGGCTTCTCCCAGATGCTGGGGCTTGAACTGAGGCTGGGAGGAATAAGGGAAGCCGGGAGGCAGGAGTGAGGAGGGACAGTGTTTCAGGGATGGCGACCGAGCAAACGCAGTGAGAGGACATGATAAGGAATGCTCCAGAAGGAGCAAGACCAATTACACGGGAGTGTGTGGGAGGGAAGAATGTGCAGGAGGCTGCACAGAAACCAAGGCGGCAGGCGAGGAGAGGCTTTGAAAGCCAAACAGAGGAGTTCACAGTTGATCTGGAGGATCTCAGGGAGCCGTTGGAGTGTACAGAGTGGGCGAGCGGGCTGACCTATGAGACACGTACCTTAGGGAGATCAAAGTGATGGCTGATGCAAGACGGATTGGAGTGGGCAGACTGGAAGTGGAGACCCACCGGAATCAAGACATGGAGGACTTGGAGTCCAGAAAAACTCATTCCTTGAACTGGACGCGCAATAATTTGGGGGAAATCCCAGAATCCTCATCTGTCCTTACCGGAGCGTGATTTAGCACTACTGAGGCCATTCCAAAAAAGGCTGCTCTATGTTTTGAAAGTTAGTTGTATGACGGAGGCCTTATATTAAGTTCTTTCTCATGCCCTTTTCCTTGTTTGACCTCTCTGTGTTAGAGAAAGAAGCCATATTTAGAATGGGCTGACTGACTTGGTTCTTGGGCCGTCGGATCGCATTTCCTAATTTCCCTGCCCTACCATCCCGATTCATGGTCCTCTCCTGGTCTCCTCTCCTAATCCCCTTCTACTACAATTCCACAACTCCTCTTGATTAACGCCCTTTTCTGCTCCTCTGCCTCCAAACACATCTGGGGGGTTGCTAGTACACCTTTACCCAATGGTCTTCTGCAATTCTCTTCCCTCCAGGTAAACATGAGAGTCCCACATGTAGCCGTATCATCCATCCCTTTGTGCAGAGTTTCTTTTTCTACTGAGGAGGATAAGTAATAATAATAAAATGCCCCTAGTTTTCTAGTCCTTCTACCTTAAAGAGACTTATGTTTTTAAGTAGAACTCCAGAAACTAAGATACTGTAGATATACCATTTGCATTTGGACCACA
Source organism: Myrmecobius fasciatus (assembly GCA_023553655.1). Taxonomy (NCBI): domain Eukaryota; kingdom Metazoa; phylum Chordata; class Mammalia; order Dasyuromorphia; family Myrmecobiidae; genus Myrmecobius; species Myrmecobius fasciatus. Next base: position 40,080 of record JAJPUD010005285.1, read on the forward strand.
TCGAGGAAACTTGCTGATAATTCTACCGGCCCTCACAACACATCATATATTTATTTATATAGCGAACGGTCACAATATCATGCATATAAAGCACTTGGAAATCCTATCATGGGTTCTTATTATAATGTGCATTGAGCTTTCATGATTTTTTTTTTCCAGTTGCTCTGCTGTGCTCTGAGGCCCTGGTAAGAAGAGAAACCAAGGTCACTTAAACCTTCCTCACCGGTGATCCCCTAAAAGATGGCATACCCTAGATTGCCTGATTTTGACCCCAGCCATGATTTCTTTCGGTCCACCTGCTATTTTTTGTTGAAAATTCTTGCACATGATGAGACAAGTATGCTGTCCTTTTGAACTTCACTTTAGAAATTCAAATAGTTCATAAGCATAATGACATTAAATCCATTTCCTTCCTTAGTAAAATCAAGTTTCCTTTAAAGTGAAAAAATTTCAGTTTCAGTAGAATTCTTTGTATTAACTTTGAATATTAAATAGAACTGATTTCTAAGTGAAAGCTTAAGAAAATCCCTATTTTAAGTTAAAAAAAAGACTTCCAGGAACTTCTAGATTTTAGAATTTGTATTTTGTTGTTAATAGTAAATGAACTGAATATTAAAATATAATATTTCTTTGACTCATCCTCTTTTTATAACAATGAGTTATATTTAACATTTAATTAATTTTTCTTTTGTATAGTTCAAAGTATAAATAAAGAATTATAGTTTCTCGGAGTTGGAAGGGACCTTATAGGCCATATATAACCAACTTTACTTGACCAATAATTCCTCCTATGACATGCATGGTGAGTGAGCATTGAACTATTAAATGAAGACCATTAGTAAGGGAGAAAAATACTCCCTTAGGATGAAAACCAATTTATTTCTGCAGAGTTTTAGCTAGTTAGGAAGTTCTTTCTTGACAGCAAATCTAAATTGATTTCTTTGCAACTTTCAGCCATTGTTCCCAGTTATCCCTACTGGGACCAAACCAATAAATAAATAAATAAATAAATCTCTCCTCCACCTGACAGTTCTTCAAATGCTTGAAGATATTTATCACATTTCCTTTGAATCTCCTTTTCTTCTGGCTAAAATTTTCTAATTCCTTTAACTAATCCTCACAGGATATGATGTAGAAACTATTTATAACCATTATTGCTCTTCTCTGGTTACCCCTTCAAGTATCATCTTTCTTAATAAATAGCCCCCAGAAGAGAATATAATATTATAATATTCCCAATGAGCTTGATGAATACATAATAGTAGACTAAATCGTTGACTGCTTAGTCTTGGAAACCAAACTTCTCTAAATACAGCCTATATTATCATTACTTTTTTTAGTTCCTTTTGGGTTTGTATTCACATACTGCATGTATAATACCCCAAAGTTCTTGTCTTCTTCTCAAAGGAACTCTTGTCTAGCCAATATTTTCCCATCTTGTACTTGTGGAGCTTATTTTTTAACCAAATGTAAGACTTTTCATAAACCTCCCCCGAACTAAATTTTCTCAGATTTCATCCAATATTATAATTTGTTGAACTGTTTTTGGTTCCTGCATGTGTTTCTAACATGTTGGCCACCAAGTTGAAATTACAGCATCTTGAAATTTGATAAGCATCATCATCTATGCCTTTCTCTAATATTTTGATGAAAATGTTCAACATGTGGCCAAGGACAGATGGAAACAGAGCACTCTGCTAGAGACCATTCAAGTTGATGTAAAATCATTAATGGTTAATATCTCTGGGTCCAGACTGGCAATCCATTCTAATCCATTTGATCATTGTATAACTTACTTATGAATGTCATGAGGGGCATTGTCAAATGTTTTGCTAAAATGTAGACAACCATTCATAATATTTCTCCAACCAACTGGTCTATTAACCTTGCTGAAAAAAAAAAGGGGAATAATCTGGCATGACCTGCCATGTTGGCTTTTTCTGATGGTCCAGCCTTTGATGTATTGGCTAAATCACCCTAATGGAGTCATAGAGACTCAGGAATCTGGGGTATCCTTTTAATGCTATATTGTAAATTGTAAAGAAAGTGATTACTTTGTGAAGGGAGTTTCTTTCTATGGGAATTTCCTATACCACTGAAATCAGAGACCTAGTTCCCATTAGACCCTATAACTGATGAAAACAGAGGCCATTTCTTTTATTTCCAGGTAATAGAGCAGACAAAACTAAGAATGGCGTCAAGAACTGAGTTCAAATATGGCCTTAGATATTCACTCTGATACATCCTATCTGTGTGACCATGGACAAGCAAATTTTGCCTAAAACATTTTCTTCAACTTAAAATGGAAGTCATAAGAATATCTACCTCCAGGGTTGTTCTGAAGATTAAATGAGATAATACTTGTAAAGCACTTAGTGTAGTGCCTGGCATCCAGTAAATCTTAGTAAATGCTTATTTTCTTCCTGAATCCCAATATTACTCTGTGTCCAGGCTTCATTATTAAATACTGTTGACCAAATGACTAAAGACCTTTAACAACTACCTTCTTAATCCATTAAATTTATCAAGGAAGGACTCATGATAGTACTTTCACCCTAGAAACAATGTTCAATTTAATGCAATAAACACATATTAAGAAACCTGAGATGGCAAGACATAGAAGCAAGAGGTGTATATAGGTCTGGATTAACACCTTGTTTGGTTTTTGACTAGACTCTAGAGATCAAGAGATATAAGAAATAAGACTGGAAAGGAAAGAGAGAGTGGAGAGCCTTAAATGTCATGCAAGGGAAATAAGTTCTATAGTAGTGGGGAGCTCCTAAAAGGTTTAATTTATTATTATTATTAGTTGAAACTTAATTCCAAAATGGACAAAGGAAATTACATTGCCATGTGCACAGCAGAACATAAGAGAGGATTCAAAATATAAAGCACTAACTTCCCATTTCAGGAAAGCCTAGAATAAGTACTACACATTGTGTTCAGAGCTGTCCAGCTTTTCTTTGCAGTTTTCCTTTTGTTCTCTGCTGGACACTTTTTACTTTATTCTTTTTTCCCATTCCTTCCAATCAGAAGGCTACCATTAAGTACACACAATCATGCATGAATATACATACATCCACACACATGTATATGTACATCCATATTCACATATGCACACAAACATATTTATACAAATATACATATTCATAGGCATAGATATCTATAAATACATACAAATAGATACAAATACACATTCATATACATATAGGAGAAATTATACTTGTTTCTCTTACTTTTCTCTGAAGGTGGATAACATCTTCCTTTAGGCCTTTCCATATTTTTCTAACTCCACCATCTCATCATTCTTCCAACCTTATCTTGTCCAGTTATTTTATACACTAAAGCAGTATTGGTTATTGAAAGGCTTTGAGAAGGGGAGCCATAAGAACAGATCAGTTTGCAGAGAAACACCCAAATAACTAAGCAAACTTGGACTGACATATGAGTTCAAATAATTTAAGCAATTATCTTCTTGTCCTAATCAACCTTACTATTGGGTAAGGAATGAATCCTATTCTCTTACCCTAGAAAAGGGCTTATGTCTTGCTTAGGAAGGACACTCCCCCCCCCAAAAAAAAAAGAAAATGTAAACTAAACTGGAAGGTATAATCAATCTCTTGACTTCTCTTCTTGTCGGGCATTCAGAAAGAGGCTGTGTTTTCAGCCGACGGGCTGTAGCCCAAGCTCTGATCCTTTTTTTTTTTTTAAATAAATCCTTCACTTTTTCTTTTTTTATGGAGAATCCAAGACTTCAGTCTTTAACCTCCTGAACTACCTTTTATACTGGCTCAAAATCTGCCAAACCAGAAAGGATCTGGGGAATTTCTGACCCTAAATGCGGAGAGCGGTCTGGGACAAAGGACTCCAATTTCAGCCTCAGACCTGGAAGTTAAAAACAGACTTAAAACAAGCCTGGGGACACTCAGCCTTGCTTTTGTTGGTCCTGGGTACAGTGATTTCTAGCCACTGACTATTACTTCTGACCTTCTCAAGGAGATATTACCTACTTTAAATGAGATGATAATTGTAAAGCACTTAGCACAATGCCCGACACATTGTAAATGCTATTTAAATGTTAGCTATGGTTATTAAGTCTTATTACCTACCCCATCTTGGCTGACTATAATTGAGATGGCGAGCAGATAGCCTTGATTATATTAGATCTGGAAGCTGGTATCCAGATATATTTATTTCCCAGCAGAGGCGACAGGGCCTCCAAAGTGATATGGAGAAGTCTGTCAGAGCACTGTGGTGGGCAGCAGAGACAAAGGTCACCATGGGAGAGCAGCAGATAGATTTTATCACATTCAGGTTCAGACCCAGAAAAGGGAGTGTAATGACATTTCCAGAAGTGGAAGTGACCCTGCATCATGGAAGGTATCACTTGTCCCTCTGTGTGGGATCCTGCCTCTTGTTCACTCCTCCCTCTGAAGCAGAATGGGTGGGTAAGTTTATGGGGGGATGTTCCATCGCTCCTCTGAGTGACTCTATTTGCTTGGATCCAATTGTGACCCCTGGCTGACTAGGAAAATTGATCACTTCAGTAGGGCCTCATCTGCTATAATGGCAGGTGGATGCAGATCCATAGAGAGCCTTGAACATGAGGCAGCTTCTGTAAAAGCTAGGAGATGCCCCAAAAGTTTCATCTAGAATATAGGGACTGAGAGCTGGAAGGTGCCTTATAGATCATTTAATCTCAACCCTTTCTTTTACAGATGAAACTGAGGTCCAGGACTTAATTTCTGTGGAGGGTCAATGAGACAGGGCCACATCTTGTATTCTGCAATGTTTTCTATATCTGTTTTTCTGTATTTTTATACCCTTTCAGTCTGTCTATTTAGTAAAAAGCCTATCTCTCTATCATTCTCTCTCTCTCTCTTTCTATCTATTCATACGTGTATCTATGTCTCTTTCTCATTTATCCATTCATTTATCTATATATCTATTTATCTCTCAGTTATTTATCTGTGTCTCTGTCTATGTAGACACACACACATATATAAATCTTTCTATCTATCTATCTATCTATCTATCTATCTATCTATCTAGTTTTGCTTCTTGGAATTCTATAAATCCATGTGCTTCCTCTGAGGAAAGCAAATGAATCAGTATTTCTTACTATTGAATGTATACATGAATGCATATTTATTCATAGCTATATTAATAAGTAAGATGTTTACCTCCTTCTTAGGATCACTGACTATTGGAATGATATTCTCTCCTCTCCCCTGAAGTGAATCTGTCAGCACTCCTATTTGGAAATCCAAGGAGAATAAAATTATATAGACAGTTCCCCCATTATTCTAAATCCCTTCTGTGCTCTACCTTATCCTTTGCTACTCTTTTCCTGCTTCTTTATCTGTTTCCTATTAATCTACACATCTTGGTCCATTTCTGTAAACCTGTACATCCTTTTATACCCTACCATAGATAAATAGATAGATCTATTGTTTTTCTTATATCTGTCCCATGTTCTTTTCTATTTTTTTTATTCTTTTTATCTTGTTTTATTATTTCTTGCTCTCCTATGCTTCATTGACTTCCCCTTGCCCAATTCTAATTTTCAAGGAATTATATTCATCTTTAAGACTCTGTATCTCCTTTTCTAGTTGGTTGACTCTCTTTTCATAATCTTCTTGTTTTTCTTGTAAGGTTCTAAAGGTATTTTATTGTATTTTATTTTCAGTTTTCTCACAATGTCTCTCATTTGATTTTTGAAGTCTTTTTTGAATTCTATAAATTCTCTCTGGGCAGGGAGCCATTTCATGTTACTCTTTGGGGCAGAAGAAGCTCTTTTTCTTTCTATGTCTTCTGAAGATGAATCCCCATAGTCCCTGTTACCATGGTAAGTTCTATGGTTGGGTTCTTTCTTGGGTCCTTTGCTCATTTTTTTTAAAATAAAAACTATTAGTGTAAGCACTTCTAATTGTGGAGTCGGGGGATGGTGCCTCTAGTTTCCCTTCAGCTTCCCCCTCTGAGCTGTAACCCCAAACCAAAAGCTTTCCCCTCCTGAAAGTATCTGCAGCATCCCTTCCCCCCTGCTTCTGCCCTCCTGGTGTTCTGGTTCTGTCTGGCCCAGGGCCGGTCTCTACAGCGCAGCTGGGCCGGAGATCTTCATCAGCAGAGATTGCTTCTGCACACCCAGTAAATCTTTCTGGGGTCTTTCTTCAAATCATCTTGTGTTATCCCAGGAGGATCCCAGTTCTGCCCCAGTCTTGTTTGTTTTTCATCTGATGACATTTAACTTGAGGCACAATTTTGTTCCATTTGTGGGGAAATCTAGGGTACTTAGACTATTCTCACCTGCTCAACCATCTTCCCAGAATCCTCCTGAAATACAAGCTCTTTTAAGAGTCCTTTGGTTCCTTACTTGAGTTGATAACTCCAGCATCTTGGCTCCTTCCAGATAATTGGCCTGTATCCCATCAGTGTTCAGTATCTCTTATTTTGTTATTTGCCAGTTTATTTTGCTTTTACTCTTAAAACAAGTTGTGACATCGTCCCCTTACTGTTCCCAAACCACTTCCATTTGGCTCCATATAGCATCATAGAAGCCACAGCCCTCACTCCACTTGTTGCAATGAGGTGCCCTACTTTAGTGTCAGAAATGGCATGAGTGGGGGGTATCTCTCCCCCTGGGAAAGAAGGCAAGTCCTGGTTTAGCATCAGAGATCCCTCTGCCTTGACTATGGCTGACATTTTTATCTGTGGCCTTATTCTAAACTTCTTGCTGCACATAAATTTTGCTATGGACAGAAGTGGATTTCTGGGTGATGACACAGGTGCCAGGTAGAAATCAAAGGAGAGACTAAAAAAATTGGGAGTCCAGGAATAAGACTTCCCTCTGGGCTATAAGATTCCCTTTGCTCTTCCTTGTTTTCTGAACATCTTTTGTTCTATACCTGACTTCCTTTTAGGAGGTAGTCCTTACCTTAGTGGGAATAATCCATCAACTCTCAGATCCTATGAGTTCAAAGGATCCTTGACCCAAGCTCCATTTTTGTAATCAGATATTATGACTTCCCAGAAACTTCCTCGGAGGACCTTGAGGTGGTTTGCCATGAGTTATGGAAGTGTTCCTTCTCTTGGCCTGAACTTAGAACACAATGATGGAGGGCAGAAATTTACTTTTGGAGGCTGTCAAACATAGAAAATCGTGTATTCAATCTGGAGAGCAATGAAAGCCTTTAGGGAGTTAGTTTTACCAGTTTGTATTAACTTAAACCAAGCTATCCTATTAAAGGAGTTTGGTACTTAACCTCTACCCTTGGACAGGTCTTTAGTAATTTTTGCTGTTGTTATTTAGTTGTTTCTTGCATCCCCATTGGGTTTTCTTGGCAAATATATCAGAATGTTTTGCCATTTCCTTTTCCAGCTCATTTTACAAATGAGAAATCGGCAAATGGGGGTAAATGACTTGGGTCACTTAGCTAGTAAGTGTCTGGAAAGATCTGAACTCTTCCTGATTCCAGAATTGATTCTCTTTCTATTGCCCCATCGTGCGGTCCTATAGATTTTCTCTAGGTAAATATTAGAGATGGCAGGCAGTCAGATTTCACAAAACTAGTCAGTCCATATTGATATATGTTGCCAGGTAATTTCTTTTATCAATTAAGAAACATAGATCTGGAACACATCTATGTGTGTAGCCTTATCTGTGCCTCCTTTCTATTGCCCCATCAAGATGACCCATAGATTTTCTCTAGGTGAATGTTAGAGATGGCAGAGAATCAGATTTCCCAAAACTAATCAGTCCATATAGATATATGTTGCCAGCTAATTTATTTTATCAATTAAGAAACATAAGTCTAGGACCCATCTATGTGTGAAGTCTTATCTGTTCCTCCATTAATAGAGTTTCAAATATCCGATGATATGTGGAATCCCATTGGAATACTTGAGCCCTGTCGGGAGCAAATAATCATTTCCAAATATTCCCATTTTTCTTCCCTGTTTCTGAGCCTGGGAGGGAGAAACAGCTAACCTTAGGTATTGCAGAAGAAGAAAAAAAGAAAAGAACAATCTTCTCCAGTCTGCTTAAAATAAATCTCAACTCTATGCAATTGAAATAGTTCAAACAACCCTAAATTTATTGCTTTGATACTATCAAGAGAAAAATTGGAATGTTGAAATAAACACAAAGGATAATCACCATTCCCACCTCCTCTCTCAGAAGGAAGAGAAAATGAGTCTCAGCAGAGTTAGTTTTATTGGGGCAACACTTGGAATTAGGCTTTCTAAGGTGTCATGAGTTTAAAAATGAGGAAATGCAAGCAGTTCGTCTGGATAGTCAATCAGTTAATCAATAAACATTTATTAAGTACCTACCATGTGCTAAGTATTGTTATAAACATTGGGGATACAAGGAAACGTAAAAGACAGACTTTGTTCCCATCTATAAAGGGGAGGCAATATGTTTTTTTTTTTTACATATTTCCACACATTCATTGTTGTGCAAGAAAAATCGTATCTACAAGAAAGAAAAATCAGATAAAGGAAACACAATGCAAGCACACATCAATCGAGAGCATGAAAATATTATGCTGTGGTCCACATTTCACATCCCTCTCTCTGGGTGTATATGGCTTTCTTCACTGAACAATTGGAAGTGGTTTGAAACATTTCATTGTTGAAGAAAACCACGTCCGTCAGAGTTGATCCTCATATAGTCTTGTTGCTGTGTATAATGATCTCCTGGTTCTGCTCATTTCACTCAGCATCAGTTCCTGCAAGTCTCTCCAGGCCTCTCTGAAATCGTCCTGCTGGTCGTTTCTCACAGAGCAATAATATTCCATAACATTCATATACCATAATTTATTCAGCCATTCTCCAATTGATGGGCATCCATTCAGTTTCCAGTTTCTAGCCACTACAAAAAGGGCTGCCACAAACATTCTTGCACATGTGGGGCCCTTTCCTTCCTTTATGATTTCTTTGGGATAGAGGTCCAATAGAAATGCTGCTGGGTCAAAGGGTATGCACAGTTTGATAACTTTCTGAGCATAGTTCCAGATTGCTCTCCAGAATGGCTGGATCCGTTCACAGCTCCACCAACAATGCATCAGTGTCCCAGACTTCCCACATAGGAGAGGCAATGTGTAAACAACTATATAGAAAGTCTGTGGCCAGGAGAAATAATCATCTGAAAGAAGGAAATATAATTAAGGAGAATTTGAAAAGGCTTCCAATAGGAAATGGGCTTGAAGGAAACCAGAAGATGCAGAAGGAGAGGGGCAAATTTCGGCCTAGGGGTCAGCCAGAGAAGGGAGGTGGAGTTTCTTTATTTGGTGATTAATGCATCTCCAAGTGATTGATTAGGCAGGAATCCAAGTGTCTACACACAGGAAGGGAAATGAAGTTCACACATGAGACTTCTATGTCCAAAGAGATTTGTTAAAGAGTATCCTTTACAGCCAGTTGGAGATGGAAATGGGATGCTCCTAGGTCTCGAAATCCTTGTCCAGAGCAGGGAGATGGAGTGGCTATTTTCTGGATTTGGGCCATGGATCCATGACAGATGGAGCTTCCCAGATTTATATTTTCCTACAGGTAAATATTATCTATGATATGCTCTGGATATCATAGCTGCTTCTGAGGGGTTTCAAGATAGTGACTGAGGGGGTAAGGTATTATTTGGGCAGCCAGGAGGTAGCATAATGCAGAGACCACCAAGCCTGGACTTATCAGGAAGACATCTTCCAGAGTTCAAGTCCAGCCTCAGATGTCTACTATCTGTATAATCCTGTCTAACCCCTTTTGCCCCACTTTTCTCATCTGTAAAAAAGAACTAGAGAAGGAAATGGCAAATCAGTCCAGTATATTTGCCAAGAAAACCCCATATGAGATCATGAAGAGTTGGATAGGGCTGAAACAATTGTACACAATGGAAAAAAAGTGTGATCTGCTTCCTTCATTTCAATATCTGTAGTTTGAGATCTTTTTAGCACAGTAACCCCTTGAGAGAGATGAAAGTATGAGAGGAGTGTTTCCTGATTTACCCAAGGTTAATTAACAAAGTGAATACGGAGGACCTTATCTGTGATTTCAGGTGTTAGGGGGCCATTTGGGCTCCAGTGTGTGCTTTATCTTTAAGATTCCATTGTGAAGAAGAATATCACTAGCAATTACAAAGATTTAAGAAGGAAAACCGTATCCTCACACACAGAATAAGAAAGAAAAGAATAATTATAAAGGGCAAGCACTATGGAAAGCATGGCAGCCCTTAAGATTTTGCTGGTTCTGTCCTAGCCAATGGGATGAAAATAAAGTTTTTCTTCCTGCGGAGTATTCTTCAATGCCATCTGCAAGGGTCAGGGAGAAGGCGTCTTGTGACAATCCAAGGAAAGAAACAGGCACAAATGCAGTATTTTCTGATGAGGAAGCACCTACATCCCCAAAACAAGGGAATTAAAACCAAAGCCTTAGGGAGAGGTACCACTTATGTAGCTGTGATATTTCTGTGCCCATGTACATTATGTAAAATTGGACTGAAAGCAACATCTACAGAATCTCTGCCATATAGTTCTGAGGAGAGTTCATTGGAGGACCCATGACACCTCCAAAAAAATGGGGCTTGGGGAGTGGGAAAAGAGAGATAGTAGAAATAGGCAGGCCCTAGGAGCACTGGGAAGCTGGGTAGGGGTTTTTTTTTCCTCCCATCTCTTCAAGACGTTGTAAGTTAAATTATATCTATCTGTCCTCCCTATTTCTGGTCTAGAAGTGTCATTTTGTTCAGAACAAAAGCTAATGTCCTGATATTGGTTGCACAAAAGACCACCTTGAATAATGAAGAATGAGGAAATCCATTTATCCGAGCAAGACGTGAAATTAGAATATACCAGGAAAGACACAAATGAAATTGTTTTTGAGTGGGATGTGATACAACTCAGTTTAAATCAAGAGAGAGGCCCTGTTTGAAGTTTTTAGGGAAACTCCCTCCCTAGAAACTGAAAATCAGGGAGGACTCAATTGAACAAAACAGTTTCCAATGTAGGTCTCAGGTTCCAAACCGTTTCTCTTGGTCATTTCTGCATTCAGCCCCTAAAAGAGTCTGCAATCAGGTATGTCTCTGCCCAAGCTCTCCCACCAGTCCAGCTGGAGGTACGTGATATTAATTTAGCATTTCCTCCACCTATTTGAAGTCTCCTTTACATACAGAAGCAAACAAAGCATTACAATCACCTTGTAGGTAAAACTAAGCTGACTACAACATTGGAAATCTGGGTTAGACAGGCATTGGGTGCCATACACCCATGGCTGTTGGAACCAATCTTCGTATTCAATGCCCTTTGGCCAATGGCCTGTTCTTACATCCTGAATATATCTGTCAAGCCCAGGCCATTGTGCAGATGAGGCAACTGAAAACCTCCACAGGGAAAAGAATTTGGCAATTTTGATTTGCTAACTGCGCAAACAGAATGCTCATTAACCTTGTAAAATGGTTCATCCTATTTGGACAACCCCCACTAATACAGTGCAAAAGCAATCGCTGTATGAATATCCTCTCTAATGAAATATGGTGAAATACCAGTCTTAAGAACAATTTTTTAAAAGACGCTTCTGCTTAATTTGTTATTTACACACAATCAAAATTACTAGGAAAGAGAAGTTTGGGCAAAAAAATATCGACTTGCAACTGACAAACACATTTTGATTTTGATTTTTTTTTTTTACAAAAAGAGGAAATAAAATTGCCTTTTGTGTTCCAAATAAAATTTGGATGATATATAGAGAGACTGTTTTTAACCTACAAGGTGATTGGATTATTTGTAACAATCCAATGATCTTGGCAGGCTTTTAGGCTTGCTAAAAGGATTATAGAGAGGTAGCTTTCTTAGTTGCTTTTTGGCAAAGTAGAGATTAAGTGACTCAGGAAAGTGTGTCCCACACAGAAATCTTGTCCAAGATACAATTAGCGCTCTTAGCTATTTAATTTTTTTATCCCTCTGAGCAATTTTAAACTATTTCTCAAAGGAGTCAGTCTTATAAAAGTATGTATTATCCACATATACATATATATGTATGAACACATACATACACACAAACGTGTGTGCATGTGTAAATAAGACAAAGTCACAACTTTCTTGGCACTTCCAGTCTGGTAAGGGAGATAAGATATATACCATAAATACAATATATAACATAGTAGAATAGATCCTATACCAAATGCCCTAAGAGTTTATAAGGGAGACATTACCACTAGCTGGGGAAGCTATTTCTGAAAGAGAATGCATTTGATCTGGTGGAGAGAAGAAGGAAAGTAGACCATTAGTTCTAAAGAGAACATGAGAAAAAAAGGATGATGGGAAATCAGAATTCATTTCATTGAAAGGGTGTTTTGAAACTTCAGGATCCAGAGAATGATTAGAAGGCTAACTCAGCTAATGTAGAGGCTTCCTGAAGATAAAGCTCACCTGGGCAGCCTGTGAAATCTCACTCATTATCTTCTCTCCTTTGACTCTCACTCAAACGGGCTCCTCCTTTGCACTTAGCTAATTCTGTCCATGGTACTTGGTCACTAAGGCTTAAGGTCTTATTATTTTGAAATTTTGTTTATTCTTTTCTTTTTTTCACATATCTAGCCAGTTTCTAATTCTTATGAATTCTTCCTAAAAGTCTTTAATATCCATCTATTCCTTTCTTTTACCATTGTTTCCAAAGGCCCAGCCCTTATTGGCCTTCTACCTATACTATTACAATATACTTGAGATTACTCACCTTTGTTCCACCTTTTCCCATGCAGTCCATGCTATGTATTCTTTCTTTATTTTTTTTCACAATCATCAGTTTTATATTATTTTGAATTAAAGCTTTTTATTTTCAAAACATATGCATAGATAATTTTCAACATTCACCCTTGCAAAACCTTGTGTTCCAATTTTTTTTCTCCCTCCCTTTTCCCTACCTCCTCCCCTAGATGGCAAGAAATCCAATATATGTTAAACATGTGCAATTCTTCCACATATATTTTGTGTTGCATGAGAAAAAACAAATAAAAAAAGGAAACATGATAAAGAAAACAAAATGCAAGTGAACAACAACAAAGAGTGAAAATGCTATCTTGTGATCCACACTCAATCCCTGGATGCAGATGGCTCTCTTCATCACAAGTCCATTGGAACATACCATATACTCTTTTCAGCCACATCTGAGTCTTACTCTTCATCAAGACTCAACTCAACTTTCTACCTTGCTCCCACAATTCCCCAACTTGCAACATGGGTTCCCTCTCTGCCTTCCCCTAGCTCGACTTGTCCATAACTTTCCAAGTTTAACACCTAATTATTTCATTATCAGCATAGAAAGCATAATATCAAGGATGGGACTTGGGGCTTGGAATCAGGGAAACACAGATTTTAGTCCTTTACCTTATCATCACTGGTATAATAATGGACAGATCACTTAATCTTGAAGTTTCAGGCAATATTATCAGGATAAAAGGTTCTTGCTACACCTTGCATTATTATTTGTTTTTGATGCACATCCAAACCAATCTAATAAATATTTATTAACCACTTATTATGTTCTAGGCAGCTACATTTCAAGGCTGGACTCAGACACTTCATGACTGTGTGACTCTGGCAAATTACTTAACCCTAAATTTCTTGCCTTGAGTCTACCTTCTCATTATTGAGGGAGAAAACTGAGGCAGAGATAGTTTTAAAACTTGCCTAAGATCATTTAACAAAAGAATATCTGAGGCAAGGTTTTTTTCCCTATTGTTTTACATATAATAAAGTATTACTACATTTTATATAATAAAATATTTTTTATTTTATTTTATACAAGTATAAAAAAACAAAGCTGTTGGATATCTCTCTCTACATGTCACATTTAATATGCTAGGTCCAAATTAGACAACTTGATGTGCTCTGTGTAAACTTTTTTCCTATTACTGATATTTTTTTAAAAATCTAATTTAAATTAAAATGTAATATAAGAATTTACTTAAAGAGTAATAAGAAGAAATAATATATTGACAGGGATTATAAATCAAATTACAGAGTAGGAGCAAGTAATAAAGATTTGATCTGCTGAAAGAAGTTTGTTTAGAAAGGGTGAGGTGATTTTTCTCAAATTTTTTTTTTTACATTTGATTTCCTTTGTAGATATAATAATTATAAATCAATATACATACATATATATATATATACACATATACACATATGTAATATATACATTAAGATCCTTAGTCATATTTAATTTGATTAGTTAATTTGAACATCATACCAGCAAGTTTTATTATATTAGTTTCATAGAGATACAAGAACTAAGTTTTAGTTGACTTTAAAAATCTAAAATTAAATATTCAGAATTATAGATGTCATAGAAAATATTAGTTTAAGAGTTGATATATAGTTATAAAAATCAGGTGAAGAGATGTTATGAAGGGAACCTTGGTTTTGGAATCAGAACCTGTATTCAAATCCTGTCGGCTTCTTCCTGACTGTGTGACTCACTGGACTTTGGTTTATTTACCTATAAAATGCAGGGTTTGGATAGAGTGATCTCAAAGGTCCCTTCTGATTTGAAATCTAATCATTTCATCGAATTGTGTCCTCCTTCAGGTAAAATGCTTTTTGTGTCAGCCGAGGATGTGGTCGTGTCCCCTGATTATCCTTGCTCCCACGGAGGCTGAGGTTGGCAAATCATCTGAGCCCGGGGTTCTGAGTTGCAGCCGGGCTAAACGGATGATTCTGGCTCAAACACCATCCCCAATATGACGAGTTGTGCCCAGTGAGGGGCCCTCAAGCTGCCAAGGAGAAGCAAATTGGGTCAAGTGGGCAAGCGAGTAGCTTAAAGTTCCCAAGTCCATCAGGGCTAGGATCAAGACTGTGAACAACTCTCACCCTATCTGCACAAGATAGGAAGAAGAGGAAGAGGAAGAAGTAGAGGAAGAGGAGGAGGAGAAAGAGGAAGAAGAAGATGAAGAAAAAGAAGAGGAGGAGGAAGAAGAAGAAAAAGAAGAGGAGGAAGAAGAAATGGAAGACGAAGAAGAAGCAGATATCACCCATCTTCAGGTATTTGGAAGGTTGTAATGTGGAAAAGCACAGATGTCAGCAGAGAGGCTGTTCCAGATGAAGGTCAACTTTGGTAACAATCAGAGCAACAGAGGCAGCTGGGTAACTCAATAAAGAGAGGGCTGGGCCTGGAGTCAGAAAGCCTGAGTTCAAGTTCAGCCTTCTACACTTAGTAGCTGTATAAACTTGGGCAAATCACTCCATCTCCCTCTGCCTCAGTCTCTTCATCTGTAAAATGGGGCTAATACTAATAATAGCACATAAGTCTCGGGATTGTTTTGAGGATCAAAAGTGATAATATTTGTTGGGCACTTAGCAGACTATCCAGCATATGGTAGGTGCTATCTATATCAATGCTAATATCAGATTATCAGCACCATTATCTCAGGTAGAAGGAGAATGGGCTTTTTGGCAGGGAGTGGGTTCCCCATCCCTTCAGGTCTTCAAGTGTCACCTGAATGACTTCTGTTATTCAAGAAGTTAAGGAACTATTTTAGTCTAGTTGGGGTGACACTGGGAAGTCTCGGGGGATCCTTTCCATCCCAGTGATTCTGGGATCCAAATATAGAAAAGGAGCTGGAGGGAGATGCTGATTTTTTCTAATTGAAGAATTATTAAGAGCCTTCTGGGGGGGGGAGATTGGTGGTTGCAAACCTCCCAGTGCAGAATTAGGTCAGCCTACCCACCCAAAGCCCCCTACCTCAGTGAAAGCTACAGAGAGCCAGGAACAAAAAGGGAAGTGGTCTGTGTGCTGGGGGTAGGCTCCAGATGGAGAAAGGTGGGGGGTTTCTGTCTTGTCCCCTTGCCTCCTGTGCCTTCTGTAGGTCTCACCCTCTAGCTCGTTTCCTCGGTTTTCATCCTTGAACCTTTCCCGTGGCTTCTTTCACTGTTCAATATTTTCCTGTAGACAGTTAATGCCCAACACAAAAGGAACAAATGGATGAGCAAAAGCCAGCGTGGCCTGCTGCCACCCACTCCCTGTGGAAACACATTGAGCCTGGGGCCCAGCTAGCTTTCTTTATAAATAGAGAGATGTGACTGCCATCCAAAATCCCAGATATTTTTTAAAAGACTTCCCTCTTGGGCTCCGAATGCCTTTCCCCTGCCCCAGCTCCAGATCCCGCTGTTCCCCTGCTGTCGTGATGGGGGGCCCCTTGCCTTTTCCTGCTTCGCCTGGCATCCTGGCTGCCCTCACCCTGGCCGGCCCTGCCTGCTGCTCCACCGTTGGCCAGGCCAGTGGTCCGCTACCTGCAGCTCTGCCTTCCTGCCCCGCTCTCCCAGTTGGAATGGCTGAAGACCCCCAATTAGAATTTCCTTTGGAATTAGCATTTGGTAACAGGGCCGGCTTGGGCGTGGGACAATTTAGAAAGATGCTGACTTGAGGAGCCCTTGCCAAGTGCGATTTTATGCCCTAGATTAGGGCTACTGATAATTTACATTTAAACATCTCTATTAAGTAAGAAAACGGAATCACTCTCTGGGGTGGATGACTGCCTCCTCCTATCCCTCTCCTCAACTGCCAAGATTTCTCTCCTTTGACATCGTTCGCATCCGCCTTCAATGGCAACATCTAGACCAGGCCGTCATTCTCCATCCTGTGGACTATTTAACTGAAATCTCCACCAATCCACTACCGCTTTAAGGATCCTAAAGCTCTAGGTCGGAACATGGAAACCTTCAGGATTCCCCTATTGCTTCTAAGTCGAGAACGCTTGCTTCTTCACCTGGAGCGGAAAGCCATCCACAGTCAGCTGGGTTTGGACCTCTGGTTCCATGTCTGGCTTGAGTAATCATTCGGCTGCCCCTTGTGCTTGTGGGCTGGTGAAGGTGGCGGAGACCACATTATGGTACCCACACGAGACCTCATTTGTGGACCCTGCCCTGGGCTCTCCAGGGAACACATAGAGGAAAAAGTGTTTTGAAAATCCAATTTTGATGCACAGAAAGGGGCCAATACTCAGATGTCGGGTTTTTTTTGTTTGTTTGTTTGTTTTCCAGCATGGGGAAAAGCATCCACCTGAAGCTCCCTTCTGAGTGAGTGCTCGGGCCATCCATTGTCCTGTCCGCTCACTTCCTCCCTGCGGATTTGGCCACCATGTGCCCTCTCCCTTTATACCTGATCTCCATTAGTACGCAAGCTCACTGAGGTCAGTGACTGCCTTTCTTTCTGCTTGTGCTTAGCGGAGTGCCTGGCACAAGTGACTTGGACTTGACTTAGTTAAGACAAGCACAAATCCTAAGGAAGAAAAGAGTTCCCTCTGAGGAGACTCAGAAGGAGCAAACCATCAAGCTTTGAATAAGCTAAAATGGCTGCCATTAGGTTTACCAAGGGGAACTTAAAATAGATTTAGTTATAGATGTAAATCCAGTTCAGAAGGGGTCTCCAGTGTCTTCTGGAAAAGATTCCAGTGGGAGGAAGGAGGGGCCTCTGGAACAAGAAACCAAAGCAGATGGCCTGATGAACGTTAGCCGACACTTCAGGCAGCAAGAAGAAAAGGCTTCTTAATTACAATGAACAAAACTGGTCATCTATCGTTAGGATGATATCAGAATTTACCATGCAGTGGGCCCTGACCTACACATCCAGGCCTGCAGCTCACAGGTTTTCCTCTCTACATATTTATTTGGACATAAATATGGAGCCACGACCCGCCCCTGGTCATCTCCCAGGATTTCAAGAAAGGCTAATGTTCCAGCACAAGAATAATTACAGTGATTTTATTCAAAGTGTCCAAGCAGTATCTCAGATGGTTAACTGTCTCTGCTTTTCTGCCCGTTTTCCTGTTGCTTTCTTTCATGTGTCATTCTAGTCCCGCTGCCCCAGAATTACGGTTTTTTCACAGTTCAATGCTCCGCACTATATCAATGCTGCCACTAGGGGTGTTGTTATAATCAGCCAATAATTCATGTTTAAGGCCCCAGACTTACTGATTTGGTTCTTGTTTTCCAAACTAAAGAGGGCTCCTTTTCATTTGCATTCATGACTTTTACATTAGCATTTATGGGGGAAAATCTTTTTAAAAGGCAAAAAAAAATGCCCAATCACAGTCAGCAGAGAATTATCAATCTTGTGTCATTGGAGTGAGATAAAGTAGACTTCTGTGTAGGCTCCCAACATTATTTTCCTAATTTCCTGATCGAATCCAAACAGAATGAAGACACTGATATCGTAGGATTTGCTAGCTAGCAAAGTATTAAACAGTTCTGAAAAATAGTCACTGCTCGGTATAGAATGAGACAATAGCTCTGTCCAGGGTTCCATGGTCTCTGCTCATTTCCTCTTTTGACTACAAAATGAAGAAGTAAGATCTTGGTGCTGACTCCAAGTACGTTATCATAGCTGGCACTGGGTTCTAATTCGAGATCTGCCATCTACACACAAGAAGCTCCTGTACCTTCTAAGACCTCAT
This sequence comes from Myrmecobius fasciatus, assembly GCA_023553655.1. Lineage (NCBI taxonomy): Eukaryota > Metazoa > Chordata > Mammalia > Dasyuromorphia > Myrmecobiidae > Myrmecobius > Myrmecobius fasciatus. The sequence continues at coordinate 58,513 of JAJPUD010005285.1, forward strand.
TTTCCCTTCTGTTTACTCAATAAATGACTTTGCTAGTGACTTTTAAAATTCGATTCTTTGATTCTACAATATAATCTGATGGCACATAGCCATCAGGGATGAAACAAAAAAACATGGGTCTAGCTGGCCAATTGGAGTAGGAATATATAAGGCACATTTCAATGTTGACAAGCTTTTTGCTAATTCACCTAAGAATAATTGAGCACAGAACACTGTGTTAAACATTGGAAGACTCAAAGTTCAAATAAAATGTGACCTCTTCTTCCCTCATGCAGTCTCAGTCTACAGTCATGCCTTCAAGCCTGTAAGGTACCTTGATCCTAAGATAAAAATCTTACTTATATTTATATAAAATGTGTCTCCTACATGCTCCTATAGGCTGAAAAATCTGAAAGCAAGAGATTTATCATTGATATTTAAGGGCAAAACTGTTGACAAGCAATGAATTAAATGCCTCCTGGGCTCTGGTACCATGCTAAGGATTGTGGGAAACCTGACTTGTGTGAAGCATTAAGAATATGAACATTAAAAGAAAGTATTAGTTGCCTTTGAAGAAATAATAACAGGGCCTTTTGTTGCAGAATTATGACATATTGAGACAACTAAATACAATAGAGAGCATATTGCATGTAATTCTAAGTAGTAGAAATAGTAACTTGGGACCAATGAAGGCTTCAAAATTTAGCACCTCAGTTTGAAAGAAGCTCGGAAAGAGATCTAGTTCAGGTGGGACCATATTCAGGAATCACTATACAAAGATCTGGAGGCAAGAGACAGAATGTCTCTAAAAGAAATAGCAAGGAGACCAATTTACCTAAAATACGTGAAGGGACAGATAGCAAGGAGAATAATAGGAAATGATATTAGAGGTAGAAATTAATTTATATAGTTTAGAAATTAGGTACTTAATAGTTCATTTCCCCCTAACTGAATGTAAAAATTATTTTTAACATTTGTTTCTTAAAACTTTAAGGGCCAAATTCTCTTCTTTCCCTCACTCTTCCCTCACTAAGAAGGCATGCAATTTGCCACAGCTTATACATGTGCAGTCTTGCAAAACATTTTCAGATTAGTCATTTTGTAAAAGAAAACACACTAAAAATGAAACAAAACCTACCAAAAATGAAGTAAAAAAAGAAATATGCTTCAATATGTACCCAGTTCTCTCCCTGGAGATAGACACCATTTTTCATCATACACCCTGTCGTGGATCGTTGTGTGGTTGAGAATAGCCAATCATTCACAGCTGATCATCATCAAACATTGCTGTTATGGTATGCAAGGTTCTCCTATTTGTGCTCACTTCACTCTGCATCAGTTCATGGAAGTCTTTCTAGGTTTTTCTGAGAAGATTCATTATAGCACAGTAGTATTCAACACAAGCATACACCAAAGTTGGCCAGCCATTCCCCAATTGATGAGCATCCCCTCGATTTCTAATTCTTTGCTCCTACTAAAAGAGCTACTAAAATATTACAGTTCCTTATCCCCTTTTATTTAATATTTAGCTTCCAGACCAGGTAGTAGTATTGCTGAGCTAAAGGGTATTCGTGATTTTATAGCCCTTTAGGCGTAGTTCCAAATTGCTTTCCAGAATGGTTGAATCAATTCACAGTTCCACCAACAATGCACTATAATTCAATTTCCCCACACCTCTTCCAATATTTTCTTTTTTTTCTGTTGGATTAGCCAATTTGACAGATGTGGGGGTTATCTCATGTTTTTTGTAGTTTGCATTTTCTAATCAATAGTAATTTAGAGAATTTTTTCATATGATTATATTAAGCTTTGATTTTTTGGTCTGAAAACTTCTTGTTCATATATTTTGACCACTTTTCATTTGGGGAATGGCTCTTATTTTTTGTAAATTCTACTCAATTCTGTATGTATTTGAGAAATTAGGCCTTTTATCAGCGATATTGGTGTAAATTTTTTTTCACAGTTATGATCCTATGTATTTTCCTCCATCCCATTTTTGACCTTTTGTCCTTCTCTTCTATATCCTTTCATTCTGTCCATCCTCAAGAGTATTTGGATTCTGACTGCTGCCTTCCTCAATCTGCCTTCCCTTTGATCAGCTCTTCTTTGATTTCTCTCTCCTCATCCTTTCCCATAGAGTAAGATTTCTATACCCAATTAAGTGTGTATGTTGTTCGATTTTTGAGTTAATCTAATGTGGATAAGCTTTTCCCCTCTACTACTATTGAAGCTCTTTGGTGCCTTTCATGTGGGATAACTTACCCCTACTACCTCTCCCCAGAACCAACAAATGGGCCTCCATATTCTTTTGACCAGATGTTTGAACTCCATCTGTGGGCTGAGAGTTCCAGAACTAGTAACTGCCTCCCCTGATTCAATAGCCCTCCAAGAACTTTTCAGGAGAGTATCCTATACAGGTGTGACCTGCACTGGAGCGCCCCCCATTCTTACTCTAGTGTGAAAGACCTTTCTTGCTGACATCAGTTGTCTTGGGCTGGAAATTTATTTCATTCCATCCTTTTTATGGGTTCTGTAGCTCCACTATTCCATTTTGAGATATAATTTAAAGTGATTGAGAGGGGAAATCAGAAGAGCTTAGTCAAGTGCCTGCCTTTTCTTTGCATCCTGGCTACACCTCGTTGCATGGTGTTATAAGTATCAGGGTTCAGATTTTATTTTACAGGCTATAGGGAATTTCTGGAGACTTTTGAATAAGGGAGAAATTTGATGAAATCCATGTTTTCAAAAAGCAGTTTGGTGGTGGTATTAGAAATGGATTGGAGAAACTGGAAACAGGGAGACCAGTTAGGAGGCTATTGTATAAGCAGGAAATCATTGAACCTAAAGTGGAAGGAGATAGAGATGGGAGATAGGGAGCTAGAATTTATAGGACTTAGCAGTAATATATGGAGGGGTTGGGGAAGATAAAAGGAAGACTCAAGAAAGGCTCTAATATTGCAAACCTGAATGAAGGATGGTGATTGACTCAACAGGATAGTTTGAAAGAGGGAAAAGCTAGGGATGGGATAAACAAAGCTCCTGTAGTGACTATAGGAGATATAGGGAGAAGATGGCTGTTGGTAACTTAGGAGTAGAATTTAGGAGAGTGCTTACTGTTTGGGATCTAAATTTGGAAACAACTTGCATGAAGATAATAGAATCCATGAGAGCTGATTCAATCATCAAAGGAGAGAAAAAGAGTAAGCCGAATAGAGGGCTCAAGGAAGAACCTTAGGGGATGTCTATGTTTAGCAGGCAGGAAATGGCAAATGTTCTAGTGAAAGATATTGAGAAGGAATGGTCGAAGAAGGAAGAGGCAGCCCATTACAAGGGAAAGTATACCGACTCTGGAGTCATAGGCTTTGGGTTCAAATCCTGCCTCCCTGACTTACAACCTCTGATTGATTCATATCCTCCAGGATTTCATTTCCTTGTCTGTAAAATGAGTTGTAAGACTAGAAATGACCTCTGAAGCATCTTCCAGCTTCCAATGACATCCTCCTGGAATCAGAAGATTCTACCATGTTGGAAAGTTTCAAATATGAGCCCAAGAGCTACTGAGTTTAATTAAAAGAGACATGCCACTAGAGGTTCATTCACCAGCTGAGGATTCTTTCTTTTTCTGCTTTTGGCCCTGATGATAAATCTGTGAAAGTGGGGCCCACAGAGCATCACTTATGCTTCAAATCCTAAAGAATAGACCTCATGTTAAATAAATCAGGGGTATGGTATGGCCGATCGGCCCCTTTGGAGAGCGCCTTATACAATGCCGTGAATTAACCAAGCTTCGAGCTTAGGTGATTTATGAGCTTTCAAAGTTATATCCTCTCTCTGTTCAGTGCGTCCAGGACATTTGCAAAAATGAGAGCAATGTTGTGTGGCTGCGATGCAGTTATTTATATCTTATCTCTGCCAAACCATCCACCAATATACAGCTTAATTTCTGGTTTACCTTAAAATGTCTTTGCTCAAAGGTAAAGACTGGATAACAAGACAGCTGATAAAAATAAACAGGACAAAGGAAGGAAAAAAAAAAAAAAAAACAACTCCACTGCCGCTGCTGAAACAAAGCGAAAAAGCAAAGCACAAGGAAAAATACAGGAAAACTGACTCATGCTTGCTGCTTGTACATTTTAAGGTAGCTCAGGGCTTTTTACCTCAGGTTACTAGTTAGATAAATCATAGAACAGAGCAGTGGAGTTGTAAAAGATTCCAGAAAGAAATCATCAGAATGGAAAGGAACGTTTGAGATGCTTTGGGACCAAATCCCCCATTCTTTACATGACCAAACTTACTGTGTGTCCAGAGATCATCAAATAGGTTACAAGTACAAAGTGAGATTTGAATACAGGTCTTCTGCTGCTCAAACCTGCTTTTTATCTCCAGTACCTACTGCTTCACATTTATAGCCATTTATATCTTCTGGAGCATGACTTTTCTTTCTATATGAAATATATGTGCAAATATATTCCAAAAATTATATGTATGCATATATGTGTATTATATATATATATATATATATATATATATATATATGTGTGTGTGTGTGTGTGTGTGTGTGTGTGTGTGTGTGTATGTTGTATAGTTGTTTTTCAATTGTGTCCAACTCTTTGTGATCCCATTTGGGATTTCCTTGGCAAAGACCTTGAAATGGTTTGTCATTTCCTTCCCCAGCTTATTTTGCAGAAACTGAGGCAAACAAGGTGAAGTGACTTGTCCAGTGTCACACAAATAATAAGATTTGAAGTCATTAAGATTAGTCTTCCTAACTCCAGGGACGCTTTATCCACTGTGCCCCTTTTCTGCCCCATATACTATAATATACATATGTATGTGTGTACATAAATACATGTTTTATTTTTTTAACACTGTGTATTCCAAGCCCTTAGTATGTCTTTAAAAATCAATTAAACACTTGTAGTTCATGTTTTTTCTATGTGACAGATACGTGAAACTTAGCAACCAAGTTAGGAGCAGGGACTAGATCTTCTAAGTTCCATTGAAAGGCATGTTCCTATGGCACATGGTCTCTTGAAGAAGTAGTCCTTCTGCAAACGATTCAACTTTGACTCTTAATCTTCTTGTCACTGTTCAAATAAACCACAGAGGAACTTGGGCTCTTGTAGAAGCAGTCTTTTTGCAAACGATTCAATCTTGATACTTAATCCTTCCATGGAAGAACGTGGGCTCTTACCCTTCCTGCTGAAGACAAAGACCTCTCGAGAGTTTCTGGGAGCAACTTCTTTAGTTATTGGGTTCTAACCTGGCAACTTCTACCTTAATGGTGTCTCTGGGGACCCTTCCAGCCCAGAAGGTATCTGACAGTATTTCATTTATTTTTAAAAGAGCCATATTTTGGGTTGAAAGATTCCCGTGTACTTCTATTATGGTTTTCATTTTCAGAAATTTGAAGTTTCAAAAAAAATTAATTATTTTATGGAAGGGATGAAGATTTTGAGAAGGAGCTAAAACCAAGTAGAAAGAAACCGACTCTAGAAATCAAGACTTAATATTCACCTTGAGCAGATCATGTGGCTGTGGCTAAGTCCCCTCAACTCTCTGTTCCTCAGTTTTTCATAGTGAAAATGGAGATAAGATTACTTGTTCCACTTACCTGATAGGATTGTTGTGAGGACATTTAAAGATTTCTGGGCAATGTCATCCTCTGCCTTGGTTTGATTCATCACCTTTATGTAGGTCAGTCTCAACTCAACATCCAAGTCTGATTTCATCCTGAACTTCCATACTCTGTTTATTCACATAAATATCCTTCCAGCGCCTTAAACCCGTATTTCTAAAATTGAACTCATCAGGCTCCTCCTAAAACTTGGCCCTTCTGCTAACTTTGCCATTTTTTTTTTGTTGGCTCACCCATCTTTCCAGCATCCCACATTCACAAACTTAGTCATTTTGATTCTTCCCTAGCACTCCCTGTATTCCCCACCTGTATCATGTTCTGTTAATTCTTCGTCCATGATACCTCTCCGATCTCCTGCTCTCCAGACACACAGCCATTTTCTTAGTTCAGGTTTTTATAACCTTTCACTTGGACATTGGCAATTTTAACTGGCATATATGTTCCTAGCCCTTCCCCTGTGAATCCTTCCTAAATAACCAAAATAATATGAAGACACAGGCTTGATCACATCACTGTCCTAATTGAAAACCTTCAAGATTAAAAAAAAAAGATCTTTAATCTAGAATTAAAAAAAACCCTTCACATTTGTAACCAATGTACCTTCCCATTGATATATTTCATATTATTTCCATTTACTGATTCCACGTCCCAGTCAAAATGAACTTCTAGCAATTCTTTGGCCATACACTCCTAAATTACTTGTTTATATCCCAACTGTGTCCTCCTGAAGGATTTCTCATCAAAGTTAGCTCCAGTGCCAGCTCCTGTGAGAAACCCTCCTTCATAATACCAATTAAAAGTAATCTCTCCCTCCATTACTTTTTACTTTTTCCTATTTTTTCCATTGTCCTTGTCCTTCTGTCATATGTCTTCCTTATTGTTATGCATTTTTTCCTTCTCTCATTAAAATATGAAATCTTTGAATGAATGAGTTGTCATTTATATATACATACATACATATATACATACACACACACATATATATATATGTATACATATATACATATATATATATATGTATATATATTTGATTAATCCCCAGTGCCTCATTCAGATACTAAGCATTTAGCTATCCTAGGTGTTTTTGTTGAATAAAACGGAACATGCTGAGTGGGATGGGACATACTTTTAAGAGTTCAGAAATAGTACACTTTCATATTTCTCATATCCTTCATGCGAGCTGGCATCAGTGATTGAGAGAGCTTGGGATTTCTGGTGCTAATAAAAACTTAATGAACAAAAAAATCAAAAGAGAATCCTTTATTTCCATTAACCCAATGCTCAAATACCAGTAGATTCTTTTTTGTCCCTCTTCCATTTTTCTTCATTAGAAGAGATTTATATTTTTCTTTGTTTCTTCCCTTCCGTGGGAATGTATTTTTAAAGAATATATTTTAAGTTTTTAAGAACAGATCACTTGGAATGGTCTGAAGTCCACTGTACAGCTGTTATGTGAATTTTATTCAGATATTTTTCCTATATTGTTTTGAAGGCATGCTGCACAGGAAGCCAGATCTTACTCTCCTTCCACAAAAATTATTATATAGGCAAAGTTTGTCATTAATACTTTTAAATTCTTTTCTTCCTTTTGTCCTGTGCCTCCAAAGTGTATAGACATCTGTTGCTTATATTTTCCTAAGAAAATCATTTCGAGGAAAGGACCCCATAGGGATAATTTACATTTTGGCATGAATTTAAGTCCAGTTATTTTCTCTAATTGGGAAAATGTGAATTTTAAGCATGAGTTTTGCAATCAGATGATCCTGGTTAAAATTCTGACTATGTTACTTTTCTACCTGTATGATGTCATATATTCACTTAATCTCTTTGTTCCTCAATGTCCTTACCATTCAAATGGACTGGATGGTGGCAAGGGTTCCTTCTAGCTCTTCAGCTCTTCTTGTGGAGTAAATGGCTTTATTTCCTGTGAAAGGCATTCAGGCAGCAGAAAAGTATCAGCATTTTTTTTTCTTCTCAAATCCCAAAGTATTGCTCCCATTTTTCACAGACTTTTTAAAAAAAAGTATCTTCCCAAAAATTGTTTATTTTTACAGTTTGTGATATGCATATAGATATAGACTTATATATACACTCAATTCATTTTGTATTCATATGTAGTTTATTCACCCTTTCCCCAATTGATGTATACTCCCTTAGTTTCCAGTATTTGCCTTTATAAAAAGAGCTATAAATCTTTTTGTACATGTAAAGGTTTTTCTTCTTCTTTTGATTTCTGAGTCTAAAGACATGTATAGTTTTAGTATCTTTGGAGGCAAATTTCCAAATTATTCTTCAGTGACAAGTTCCCATCTCTACTAACAGTATATTCATACGCCTCTTTTATTTTCATTTCTTGTAACACTTGTCACTTTATCTTTTTGTCCTTTTTTTTTCAGTTTGATGAATGTGAGGTAGAACTTCAGAATTGTTTTAAAATGCATTTCTCTGATTATTAGTAATTTACAACATTTTCTGAAAAAAAAAAAACAACTATAGCTATACATTGGAAACAAGACCTTTCTCAGACAAATTTGCTGCAAATGCCCCTTTGCCCCCAGGAAGTTGTTTCTCCTCAATTTTAGCCAGTCAGATTTGAGCTGCCCTACTTTTATTTGTGCGAGATCTTTAGAATTTTATATGATTTGTATTATCTTCTCCTTTATTTTCTGTGATCCTATCTCTTTTTACTCTTGCATTTTTTCTTATCTATATGTCTGTGAAGTAATTTCTTCTTTGTCCCACTAATTTATTTATGATATTACCTTTTATATCTAACTTCTGTATCCTTTTGCAACTTATGTTTCTATGAGGTTGGCTTTCCAGTTTTTTAAAAGTCACTTATAATGACTCAGTCACTCAGGAACTCCATCTTTCTATCAGGACATTAAGATATAGTTTATCTGGATCTGGTGATTTGTTTACTGACTTTTTGCTTAAATTGTATTTTAATTTTTTGTTTGTCACTTTTATCTAAAAGTTAATTCAATTGGGCTATTGATTGTTCCTTTGGCCAAGAAAACTAAACAAATTATGAGGGTCCATCTTTGTTTGGGCATTCATTGTCATTATTATTATTGTAGTATAGTTGTTTTTCGTTCATGTCTGATTCTTCATGATGCCTTTAGTGATTTTTCTCACCAAAGATACTGGAATAATTTGCCAATTCCATCCCCAGCTCATCTGATAGATGAAGAAACAGGCAAAAAGGATCAAGTGACTTGCTAAGGGACATAGAACTAATAATTAAGACTGAATTTGAACTCAGGAAGATGAGTCTTCCTACCTTCAAGCCTGGCACTCTATCCATTGAGCTACTAGTTGCCCATCATCATCATCATATGATCCACTTTGTGAAGATGTTCTATCCTTTCTTTGATTCTCAACCTTTTCTTACGATTCCTTGGCAGTCTTACTTATCACTGGTTATTACGAATTGTGCTGTACCTTTTGCCTCCATTACATTTATTTCAGTTTAGGATCAGAGAATCAGATATTTAGAAATGGAGGAAACTTTAAAATTCATTCAACATATTTCCATTCTTTTTGAAAACATGAAATAGGTTAGGACAGTGAAGCTCAGACAGGTTACACAAATAGCAGATCTGGGATTTGAACCAAGGTCATAAGATCATAGAATTAAACATTTAGAGTTGGAAAGGATGTTAGGGAACATCTACTTGATCATCTAACAAGTGAGGAAATGGAAGACAAGAAGTCTTCCATAGCAGATGGAGTGTTGGACCCAGAGCCTGGAAAGCCTGAGTTCAAATCTGGCCTTAAGCGATTACTAGCTTTGTAGTGCTGGGCACATCACTTAATGTCTGCTTGCTTCAGTTTCCTCCTCTTTAAAATGGAAATATAATGATGACATCTACTTGCTGGGGTTGTTGGAATGATCAAATGAGATAATATTTGTAAAGTGCTTTAGTATATTATATATAATGAGGGAAAAAAAGACAATGATATTGATTTAAATTGTCCAAACTTAAATCTGCAGGAAAAAGCCAGGATGTAAGCCCAGGACCACTATATGTTATTATAAGCAACAGTGCTAAGAATAGCAGTGACATATCATGATAGGGAATAACACTTACTGTCCCTCATATTCAGAGAGCACCTTTCTTATAATGGGTTGAGACTACTTCCTAATGATGGTAGCCTAGGAAAGGCAGTCATGATTTTCTGTTGTATAAACTGGAAGTTGACTTAGAAGTCCACCATTCATCAGAAGATTTCTGTCTGTCACCTGTTGTAGCTGCTGCTTCTGAGCAGATCCAGTTAGTTCTGGCATTTATTCTTCCTGGCGGGAGGTTGATGACTTATTGTGTGGCCAAGGATAGCGTGTGATAAAATGATCAGTCCCCTAATGGGGAGTCAGCAGTGAGCTGGGTGTAGGGATGAGAAAATCAATACCTCCTCACCCCAGGAAACCACCTGAGCAGGGAAGCAGTTGGCCATGGAAACCCATCAGAAAACGTCAAGCAATTTCCTTTGATATGAGACTATAAAAGAGCTTCCTCTTCAAAGACAACCCCAAAGACTGTTAGAATTTTGAAATATGGTAGAGATGAAACAAAACAATATAAATGAAAAAAGTCCCAAGAGAGCATCCTCCCTTTTAGGAAATTTTTCATCTAGGAATTTATTTCAGTAACAACTTATTTTCCTCCCTACAAAAGACGATTTTCCTGGTCCATCCCTTCCTTCTTTCTAATTGTTCTTTCTTTGTTCTCATAGTTTAATTATTTTCTCTTGCTCATAAAGTTTTGTTTTACACACACACACACACACACACACACACACACACACACACAGAACTTATAATGAACTGACAGGTTACATTCCCAGAGGATAAAATATTTTTCTCAGGATTGTAAAGGTAATAAATCCCAATGAGTCGTGACTTCTAAATGTATAACTCATGAGCCCCCATCTGGTGTTCTCATCATTATCAATCAACTGTAAAACTATTAACTTTTAGGGGGAAAAAAGGGTATTCACCATGAAGGTATAACAAGAACAATAGTTACAAAAACAATCTCCCAACAATAGTTACAAAACTATCTCCCTCCCCATAGTGATATCCACTCTTCCTTGTTTATTCATTTGTAAGATGTAAATGTGCAAGATTATGATCATGAGGTTTCCTTTAGATGCTGATTACTCTAGGTGAGTCACTTCAACCTGTTTGCATCAGCTTCTTCATATGTAAAATGAGCTGGAGATGGAAAGGGTCACAAGACTAGTAAGAGTCTGAGGCCAGATTTGAACTTACCAAGAGAAGTCTTCCTGATTCCAGACCTGGCATTTGGCCATTGCATCACCTAATTGTCTCATCTCAGGATATCCATTCATATAAGATTAGAAATAAACAGAAAAGACATAGAGGTACCATGTTCTCAGAGAAACGTGGTTCCCCAATAACAAGGAAAGCAAGTAGCTCTTCTTCTCCCTGACAGTTTATGTCAGTAGTCTTTACTTATAGAATTCAAGGAAGAGAATTAGAGACCATCGGCATGTACCTGTGGTGGACACTGTCAGATCCTACTCATCCACTGCAGTCATCATGATTTCTGCTCCTAAAGCCAGTTAGGAGCCTCTTCATCATCCACATTGCGCCAGCCTTTTTGTGCCTCAAAACTGCAAGCAGAGTCACCAAGCTCTTAGTTGCTAGAATGGGACTAGGTAGGGTATAGTTGAGTATGTTCTGTATAGCTCATTAGAAGGAGAAATCCAAACATTAATCCTCATTGGCCAATTTCATTATATAACTGTATAATATGCTAAGACAAGTATCTTCCAAGAATAATTCTGAGATGATTTGAGCCCGCCCTCCTAATTTTGTCTTTTTAATTTCTTCTCCTTAATGACTTTTAGTAATATGTCTTAAATGGAATATTCTTCTCAGACATGTTTTATAATAGTTGGAACTCTGTTTTGATCAGGAGACTGCAACTCCTTCTTAATCAACCCATTAACCTGCCTTCCCTAGGAAGAGAGGGACCAACTGTTTTTTTTTTTTCCCTACAGAAGAGTCATGTTAGAAAACTAAACTGGGAGACTATCATAAAATTATGCAAGACATAATGCCAGGGAATGAGTATAAAGAAGAGTTAGGTTAGTATTGGGTTCTCTATGGAATAAGAAGAAAAATAGAGAGTGAAAATGAGTGAACATAAGGAAAGTATTCTGGACTTACCATCTTTGTGTAGAAAGAGGCTTGGGGAAGGGGGGAGACAGAGACAGAGACACAGAGATACAGAGAGAGACAGAGAAAGAGAGTGAGAAGAAAAAAAAAAGAAACTGATTCCTATTACTTTATTAAACTGCATTTCTGTGCTCTTCTCTTTTCATCAAGGAATGAATGTAAAACCCATTATGTTGCCTCCATTTATGTGATTTGGGGCAAGTTATTTCAACCTTCCATATCAGCCTTCAAGATAACTCTCCAAGACTCTAAATTTCCAATGAGATGCTGAATTACAGCAATATAGGAAGTTTATACGTGTGGGAATTCATTATATCAATAAAATCCCCAGATCTAGTCTTCATCCCACTCCATCTTCTTCCTACTCCACTTTTTTTGTTGTTTTTGCTGTTGGCATCCAAGATACATACAAAACTGCTTGTGTTTCCATTTCTCCAGATAATCATGATAAAACATTTCCATGGTGCTTTGTGGTTTAGAAAGCCCTTTACACACCCCATCCTATTTAGGTCTTAAAATGACTCTGAAGAATAAGTAAGAACAGTATTATTAGCATCATTTTACATATTACAAAAATTGAGGCCCATAAAACTTAGCATCTGACTTTCACCACACAGCTAAGGAGTAACAAAGCCAAGATTTGAATCTAGGTTCCTGATTTGAGATCAGATGGTTTTCCCTTCCAACAAGCCCAGTAAGCATCTTTGCTTACCTCAGTCCTTGGTTCTGAGTCCTTATAACAGAAATCTAATTCTCATTCTTACATGCAATAATGGTTTTCTCATATCTCCAAAGTGCTATTTTAGCCTCCATGAAAGATCCTAATATCATGAAGAGTTTTTCTGGTGTGCCTTTAGGAAGTAGTCAGATCAGCTTGAGCCTCAAGTTGAGGCTATAAAGGGCTTCTCAATCCAAGTCACTTGATAATTGGCCTGTATGAACCAGCAAAGGAGAGCGATCCCCAAAATATTTCCCACTCTGAAGTTTGGGAAGATTTCTGCCTGCAGAGTTTATGAATAAAGTACAGATTACATAAACTCAGGAGGATTTTTAAAAATAATTTTATGAATATTCTTCCAGTAATGAAATTACTTCTGGTAATGCATGTCTCGGGTACATTTTATTAACGGGAATGGAAAAGGAAAATTGTGCCAATTTTGAAAAAAAATATTATAATGAACTTGATGAACTGAAGCTATTATGTGTTTAGAGCATTTGGAACAATTGAAGCCATTAACAATGGTTTTTGTTTTAACAGAATTGTTAGAGGAGATGGCTGATGAAATGTTAACATTAATGTTTGATGATAAATGCTAATGCACTTGCCTCTAAACTATCATATCTTTTGGGGGTACAGTGGTTTCCCTTTGTAATTTTTTGTCTAATATTCATGTACCCAGTGGTTTAGCTTCTTGGCTGTTCTTGCTCAAATTAAAGTCATAACAGATCTGCTCCAAATGTCACACTTGGTGAGAGACAATAAGGGATGGCAGAGTGAATGGAGAGTCAGCCTTGGAGTCAGTCCTTTGGGTTCAGAGCCTTTCTAGTGATGAGAGAGAGACACAATCTCCCAGTTCCTCCAGGAAATCATTTCCCTTAGACTAAAAGTTGCTGTTTTGTTACTTGGCTGCTTTGGTAGATGGAGATTTCCAAGCCCAGGGTTCTCAATACTGGCAAAATTTCCCTTTGTCTTC